>JACBWV010000825.1:1850655-1918155 GCA_013435795.1 Chlamydomonas sp. ICE-L
GTGCTACTGCAATGGCCACGGCCCAAAATCACAAAGGCTCCGTTGAGCCAAATTAGATCTAAGCCAAAAAATATCGCAAAAAACAATTATAACCAGACATGCACCAGCCACTGTGATGGAGTGTTGGAGTTCCCATGTACCTTCCCCTATGGCTGCTGAAGCGGGACCTTCTTTCGTACCTGTCCACAGCTTCGTTGTGCTTTCTCCTCTTACTCTTCTACCTTATAACTAACCCGTAACCTTCCCACCCGCCCCTTTTTTTTTTTTTTTTGTCTTGGTGATTGAGGGCCCATTCCTGCTAAATACCCCGTAGGGCCCCCGTCTGAAATATTTTTTAGGCCATGAGGTTTGAGCAACATATCCCATCGCCTCGTATGCCTTATAGACCGGTCAAGGTTTTCAAAAAAACAAACCCCCCAAACAACCCCGCGTTCAAAACAAGAAATGCTGCTATGTGGTTTGGGAAGTCGGGGCGGCCATAGCCTGCTGACATAATAACGAGATAGGAACTCTAAGAAAATTTGCCGAAGGAAAGTTGGTTATATATATATTTTGACCGACCATGGTCGACAATTTTGTAGAGACAATGGATAAAATTTGGTTTGGAAAAAAAAACGGGTTTGGACGGGGGTTCGAAAAATCACAGAGAAAACGGGGTTTTGGCCGAATGAGAATTGTTATGTTAGAATCGCCTGTTAGAAAACGTTGAACTAATAAAGCGGAGATGGGCGAACAAAAAAAGTGGGGTCCGTTGGAATGGGTCAGGAATTTCAAGGAAGTTGATGTGGGTTCCGTCAGGGTGCGAGCCCAGGTTAAAAAAAAAAAAAACCAATAATACACCAACCAACCCGTGACTGTTGCCGAGTCGCGTGAGATTATTTTCCCGTTCTCGCAGAGAAAGTTCAAAACATGTCCGTCTTGGGTCGCCGAGGAAGAAAGCCGCTTCTGAGGAATAAACAATTAAGAGAAACAAAAAACGCGTCCATCCTGGAGGCTTTAATATTCATAACCCATGTTCGCGCAGCTTACATCGCTAACACCAAGAAGGCCCTCTTTCAAAAAATTCAACAATAACACATAATCCATCCGGAAGCCACTATAATTCATAAAAAGAAGAGCCGAGTGGTTTAGCAACCCAGGCATTAAACCATTTATTAAACTGGTACCCCATAGAAAACCTTAAAGTAACCCCCCCGCTTCAGCCCGACGGACCGGGCGGATGCAGAGTTAAAACCAGAGCCGGAAACAACAAGGGAGAGAAAAGAGTCCCTCCTTTGTTGCTGTCCATTGTCATTCCCCCTGGTTGGGTTGGGCTACCCCTTGTGACCCTCCCCTGCCCTTCCCATTCTCTTTCCACTCCTTAAAGTCCACTCCTACTTCCCTTGCTTCGGTAAGGCCTATGAGTATCCCCATTCCACTCTCTTTTGCGTGAACCTGGCCCTCCCCCGACATCGTTTGCTTTCCTCCCCCTTTCCCCTCGCAACCACTTTCTAACGGCCACAAAACACCACACCCCCCCACACCCCCCCCGCCGGGGCGCCTCCCCCTTTTTTCCTCCCCCCCCGTCCTTGTCCCCGCTTATGGCACCCTACTTTCTTTACTACTCCAACACCCTAACCCACTATACCAGAACTGAGAACCTTTCCCTACGTTTCCCCTAACCGTTCCCTATTCGTTCCCTAACGTTCTAAGATAGGGAATCCTTTTCCCTATCGTTTTCCCTAAATTCCCCTAAAAAATGTTGGGAAGGCCCTGCTACTTGCCCTACGAACAAAAAACACCTAAAAAACACGAAGCAATGAAAACAAGTGGCCTTTTTCCCTACTTTTTCCCTAACTTAACTTTCCCCCTACCGTTAGGAACGTTCCCTATCGTTCCCTAAAAGGAGTCGGCCTCCACTGCTTTAAAAATCGACTGCTTGTCAAGGGAAACGTTTCGGGACCAAAGTTAGGGACCTGACAACTTGGTTTTTTCATGCCAAATCATGCTTTTTAAATAGTTTTTAGGTGTGTCTTAGGGAAGCTTTCCACTTTTTGGGAATATTGGGAACGATAGGTAAGACAACCACCTAAAAGCATGAAAAAACCAAGTGTCCTTTTCCTAACTTTTCCCCCTTTTCCCCAAACGTAAGGAACGTTCCCCTACCCCTAATCGTTTCCCTCGTCCGGCACTCCACTTACTGCTTTAAATAATTAAAAAAATTAATCGACTTGCTTTAGGGACGTTAGGGAAGAGATATCTGCTTTTCATGGAAACACGGCGAGCAAAGCAACGAAAGATATACGCGCAGATATTTTGCGATAAAAAAAAAAATAGCCCCCCTATAAAAGCAACCCTAAACCTCCGTATTTTTAAAAACAGATACACAGACCCCGCAACGAATTACCCCCCCCAGGCAAACCGGTGTTGTCCACCAAAAAAAAAACCCCACGTCATTTGTATACCAGTCCAGCCAATCTCTCCTCCGCCGTAATCAACCATCGATCTCCAGCACCGTCCGACTTCTTGTGGCCTTGTCGTTCTCTCAGGCCCCCTATTGGCTAAGCTTCCTTCGGGTCATTTTTCTTTTTCCTTCCTCCTTCTTTCTCCCTTTTCCCCCATCCTCTCGTTCCGCCTTTCTCACCCTTTCTCCTTTTCCTCCCCTCTTCAGTTCGCATTTTTCCGTCTCTGTTTCGAATTTCGCATAGCTCCCAGAGCTGCGAGAAAGCCACGGGGAGATTTCGAATTGTTTTTTCTTTTTTTCTTTCCCCACCTTTTCCTTTTTTTCCCACAGTCTCTCTTTTCTTCCTTCTGCTTGTTTGGCAGCATGGGCCCCTAACCCTTTTTTGTTGCGCATCTCGCCTGCCGTAAGCTCAACAACTGCTCTAGTCAGCTACGAAGGCCGAAGGCCTTAAATTATCTCCTCTTTCTTTCGCGCCAAAAATCGAGGTAGATCAAGAAAGATTTTTGCCTGCTGGGTAAGAGCGTCCCATCCTTGAAGGCCCTTCTTGAAAGGGCCTTTCTCAGCACAAACACCCTGGTGGAATAAAAGTTGAGTCTTGAAAACGTGCTTTCGGGGTTCCCCGCCTAGGGAGCGCTCAATGCGCGTGGCTGCGAAATTGGGTGCTTCTTTTTTTGCAATTGTTTGCATTGACGGTCTTCTACCCTGGCCCATGCAGAGATCAAGCAAGAGTCGTCCCTACCTCTTGAGATTTTTCCTTTTTCCTTTTTCTTTCTTTGTTCAATTTGGCTGACAAAAGTAGCTCTCAGACGAACATAAAAAAACCCTGCCGCTTGTTGCTGAGTGCCCTTGTGAATTGCATTGCTGCTGCCCGGCTCGAACGGTAGCCCAAACTTTGTTGTTTGCTTATCCTTTTTCTTTCTTCTGCAGTAGGCCATCCACCAAAAACCGAATTGTTGAGCAATGCTCGATTATTTCCTGAGAAATTGTATTAGTTGCTAACTAAAAGAGGCATCACTCCCATTCTCCCTCCCCCTAACTAAACAAGAACAAAAAAAAACAACAACCACAAGAAAATATAACAAGGTAAAAAAAATACTCCAATAAAAATCCCAACCATAAATCCCTCCCTTTAATACGAAGATGGGGGCCCTAGGACCGAAACACAAAACAAAACCATGACCAAGGCCAGGCCTTAGGGAACAACTTACACTTGCTTGAGGGCTAAGGCCGCCGCTCCCCCGCTTACTGAAAAAAAATCAATCTTGGGCTTCTCCTTTTCTTTTCCTGGCCTGGACTCTTGAAGGCTCTTGGCTCTTGATGCTTGACAGGGAGTACAAGGTAGGATTTGGGAATTTTTTCTATTGTTTTTAAAAAATCCATGTAGTTACAGTTCTAGGGGTAGTCAAAATTGTCCACCCTCGAACCAATCAATCTGGCGTGTGATACATATGTGGGTGCTTGATAAAACAACACTTGCTTGCTGGTGCTTGTTGCGTTGCCCTTCTTTAATATTAACTTCGTGCTTTTTTATTATACATACTTGCTTGCCTAGTAGTGCAATTTTTTGCGTGCTTGTTTAATTTACATGGTTACTTGCATTGATATGTGCTTGCTGGGTGTCATGTTTTGCTTGTTGGTGTAGTGATGTTTGGCTTGCTGTGCATGTTTGCCTTGCTTGATATTGCGTACAATTGTTTTTTTCTTTTTCCTTTTCTCCTTTTTCTTTCGGCACGAGCCGCAGCAGCTGCTAGCAGCTAGCTCCCCTGGCTGGCGATCCAGCCAAAGCCTAAAGCAGGGTAGTGCACGCTTGCACCCTGACATGATTCAGCTTTCTAGCACAAAAACTGTGGATTGGGAAGCAAGCCAATCACCCTGTGGCTGTGCTACGGGAGCTGGCTAGAAGCTGCGGCTCGTAACGAAAGAAATGCAAAAAAAAAAAAAAGTTGGTGTGTACTTGCTTCATCATACTATAGCTTGTCCCACCCATCCTCCCCTCCGGCCTCCGGCCCTCCCAAGGAAGCACAATATAATTTGTTCTATAATGTCCACACTGCTGGTGCATGTTTGTCTCCTCGTCTTGAATACGTGCTTACATTTTTGCTTGATGATACTAAAGCCTTGTTGGGCAATGTTGCTTGCTTGATACGTGCGTCTCATTTGCTTGATCTTAAGCTGATTGTTGTATGCTTGCTTGCTTGATACTAGCTTGGTGGTGCAATTTTGCTTGCTTGAATCCATGTTTGCTTGCTTGATACTTTGCGTACTTGCTTGATACTTAGTTTTTTTCCCATTCTCCTCCCAAATATGCATCTAATTTGTTTCAATAATTGTCAAACATGTGTAGGACCCTGCCCCGACCCTGCTTATTTCTCCTCCCCCTACTCCCGTATTCCCCCCCGCCATTGCCAAGACCCCAAGCTCAGCAAAACAGGGGGAGGGAGCCGGTAACCGCTGACTTCGAATGGAGGCGCAAGTACCCTCTCTAACCCCTCTCCTTCCTCCGAAAGCTCAGGCCCCCCTGGGGAAGACATGTTGTTTGGAGGTGGGCCCTTTCCCCTGCTGACTAATATATTAGCAATCAAAATTAATTATTATAATACTCCGCTGGACTATTTAATAGCATAGTTTCAGGTCTTGTGGACATATGCCATATTTACTCAGTATGGTAGTGAATGAATCATCAAACATAAAATGTGTACAAGGAAAACAAACCCTCCTTTGCTCTTAAAAAACAAAACCAAAAAAAAGAAAAAAAAAACCCCTTTCCCCTATCATATGTTGAAAAGGGGCACCCCCCCAAATCAATCATCTCAATCGCCCCATCCCCCTTTCCCTATCGACCTTTTCTCCCTAAAGTAAGAGGAATCACAGGGAGCCCCCTTCCCTATGACTCTTTCCTCCCTAAGGTTGGGAAGCACAAAAAAGCCCCCTTTCCCTAACCAACCCCTTTTTTCCCTAATTAGGAAGGGAATCGCCCCCGGGCGTCGGGTCACTTAAACGGAAAGGGGGCCATCATATAAATAGGGAAACTTAGGAAGAACTTATGGAAAGAGTTAGGGAAAGGTCCCCTGTCCGTTCTGGTAGTGTACTAATCGTGTTTAAAATCATGATCAATTGCGGGACTTTGGTAATGTTCGTTTCACACATCATCAAAACATTCATTTTCAAGCCGTCGAATTGATGGAAATCCTCAAATGTACAAAGGGGCGGGTGGGGGCCGGGCCCGCCCTAAATATGCAAAACAAGCAGTAACGGTTCTGGTTGAAAAGTTCAAAGAGTGTCCAGATGATGCTAATTAAATTTCCCTCTTCCTCCAAGTTGTGACAAAAAAATAAACTATGATAAACATGAAAAGCATTTGAGGTTAGGATATCGAAATCTACCCCCCCTAGTCATCCTGAGCGCCCCCCTTCGTCCCGACTGGCTACCCCCCACCCCCCCCGACACGGACACCCCTTTTCCCCCCCTTCCTCTCCCGGGTCTCGAAAAAAAAAAATATAATCGAGAATCCGAAAAACCGGGGTAACTTCCGAAACGGGGTATATTCCGAACAAAAACCAACTTCTTACTTACTCTGCCCCTTGGCCCACGTCAGCCGAAAAGGGCAGCCAAGCGAAGCGGGCAAGAGTGCGTGAGAGCCGCAGAGAAGGAGAAATACGGAATGGGCTGCGGAGGAGGGACGACTGTGCGGGGGCTTCAGGTCCCGCCTCATACCCCCAACCTGGTTCTGCCCGCTCCTACCCCCACTTCTGCCTTACTTGTCTCTCGGTCGGGAGAGACACCTCTCTCCCAATTCCCTTTGGTAGTGCACTGTCCTGCATGCCACTTGTCCTATTTTGGAATTTTGTAGATCTGTAAAAAACAAACACCGAAATGAAGTTGACAACAAAACGGCTTGCTGACCGGGCCGCTCCCCCTTTGAAACCAATAATTGTTCCACTGCTTTGTGGCATGCCAGTCCTCCCAATGTGAAGGTGCTTCCACATGAAATTTCCTTCCATATGCGGGCCAACAAAATTGAAACACCAAAGAGCGGCTTTTTCCTTTCTTTTCTTCTTTGGGGTTGACCATTGTTTGAAGCTAACTCTTGAGCCCTGATATGAAACCCCTACTGGAATCCGGCTACTCGTCCCTGAAGACGGACTTTTACATGCTTCCTTCCCCCGATGGTGTTATGTCGATCTAAAAGCTAAGGACCATCATCACCCGCCCAACCCACAAGCGCTGCGCACAATAAGTGCCCCCGCTTACAGAATTTTTTTGCTCTTGTTCCAACAATAGGGTAGGAGAGCGCGAGGGCGCCCGGATTGGGGTATAGTATGTGAGGAAAACCGTGTTGGCGCGAATGGGGAATCTTATGGTTATAATTTTCCGTATGATACACCCACTCACCCCCCTTTTTCCCGAAGGTTTGACGCCGGGCCCACCCCTCCGGTAATGAGATGTGCACGTCCGGCCGAGCCACAACCCCTCCGAGCGAGGGTTTCAAACATGTGTGGGCGCCCGCCCCGCCCCCGGGATCACGCCGAGTGGTACCTCTGGTGCAGGGAGTCCCTAACTTTTCCTTTACTTCCTCCCAGTCTACCCACTCTACAAGCTCCCGAAACCAAATGTGGTGTAATGAAGGAAACTGTGTTTTGTCCAATTGGGGAATCTTATGCTTATATCCCGTATGAATACACAACAACCCACACGGATTTGGAAATAAAAAGCAGCCTGTTTCAAGAGCCCTGAAAAACCTACGGGAATCCCCTACATTTCTACTCTCTCGCCTGCATAACTGGACCATCATATGCCGCGCCCTCCGATGCGATCTAATAATGGCTTCAGCGACACAAACCAAACAACAAAAAAAACAAAAAAAAAAAAAAAACAAAAAACAAAAAAAAAAACCCAACAAACCACCCAGCAGACGCTCTCGTCCCCCAGGCTTTTCCTTTTAATTAAAGAGTTGGCTGTTGGGTTGTTCACCAGAGCGGATTAACTTTGTGCCCGTGGGATTTTTTTTTCCCACCGGTGTTCCGGTTTTTGTCAGTTCCAAATTTATCCTACATCCAAGTGTGGGCTCGGCTTCCTATTTTTTCCGCTTCAGTCACCTCTTGAAAACCACCCCCCATTGCTACAGTTGCCGGATGCCGCGTCTCGGAAGAGCTTGCTTGCGGTGCAAGCATAGGAGGTCGGCATAGGTTGCGAAGCCCATGAAAAAAAACCGCTGACAGTCCCTGTTTCCTCCATAAGAAAAGAACGCAGGTTAACGGTAATGAGTAACCCCGCAAAAACGGTAGTGCGGCATTAAAAACTTCCTTTAAAAATACACTCCCGGTGTTCTAGCCAGCTGCCTTTCCCCCTGTCGCTTAAAAAAAATAAATATAAAAAAAAAAAAACAAATAATAAAAAAAATAATATAAAAAAAACAACAAATAAATAAAAAAAATTTCAAAAAAAAATATCACTAACCAAAAACAACTCACAACTCAGAAAAAAACACTAAAAACAACCACCCACCCCCCCCTACCCCCCCTCACCCCCCACAACCCCCCCCCCCTCCTCTCCCCTTCCCCCCCCCACCCTCTCCCACCGTCCTACACCCCCCCTCCCCCCCCCCCCCCCCCCCCCCCCCCTTCCCCCCCTCTAAAAACTTAAACAAAAAAAACTAAAATAAAAAAACAACCCCGGTGTCACAAACTTCGTGTTTTCCTCCCGATTGTTCAACTCCACTGAAATCCCCTCTGCCCTCCCCTATCATCATAAAATCTATCTATCTCCTCTGATCTGCGTCCAATCAAGTTTCCCCTCCCCCTCCTCCCCCCCCGGGACGAAACTTTGCCAGACGAATAAGTGTACCAATAAATCTTATTAGGTTAAGTGTCACATGGTCTGGCATAAATAAGATTGGCGTGTGCTGGCCAAGCCCACCTGCGACGGTTGCTGAAGCTGAAGAAGCTGGTTGTAGCGGAATTTCCGCCTCTCCGCGGCTTACACTCCGACCGGTCTGTTACCCCCCCCCTTCAGTTCCTTCCTCCTGGCATTTCTTTCTTCTTTTCCTGCTTCCCTTTTCCTCTCCTCCTCCTTCCCTCCTCCCTCCCGTCTTATATTATATACCAAGTAAATGCCCGTATGCTGGTAATAAAGATGACCATAGTAAGAGCCGACTGGCGTTCTTTCTTTTTTCGTTTTCTATTCTTTCTTTTAAAAAATATCTTTAAAAAAAAATAAATCCGCAATCCCACGTAGCCTGTCGGTGTTTTCTCTTTTCGAACTGGTCCGATTGGTTACTTTCTTCTCTCTGCTGTTATGACGCCGGGCTGCTCTAGGCGCCGCTATTTCTGACGGGCCTCGTCAATGCAGTAACTCGACAGGCACAGGCGAGGGAAGCTAGTTTCTCCCCTCCCCTCCCCTCCCGTAACGTGATGATGAAGGATCTGGTGTAGGATCCTGATCGTAAACGGGTACGAACCCTTCACGGGTACTTCTGGGCCGTCCAGCAAGAGGCATAAAAAACGGGTACAAATTACACCAACCGTACCCGTAAGCGTCCACGTGACGAACGCACGATGATACAGTACCATACCCATGTACTACTGCTCATCCGTCCTCACAAAACAGCACACACGTTGCGCACATGACACGAGCTACTCGGAACGAACCCTCTATCTACTATCTACTCCTACCTACGCACGAGAAGACGGTTCCTCCCGAGAAACTCTACATCCCTTCCTATGTAACAACACAAAACACCCACCCTAAACTGTTCTGCTAGCTTACACTTATTCGACATGCATATAAACATCATCACGTAGCCCGTTACACTTCTAGGGATAAAAACCCCTCAAACTGCTAGGGAGGTGGCAAGCGCATCGTGAGCTGTTTACAAAACAACTGGTAGGAGCTGGTTTCCGTTTTTCGGTCCTTGTGTTTGTTTTGGTCCGTCCTTAGGGACTAAATCCAGCCATCTTGAAGCCCCCCAACTCCGTTAGAGTGGACAGAAGATGATTCAGCTGAACGGAGACGCGCCAATCTACTTATATACACAACGGAGACAGAATAAGTTTTACAAGCAACAGAGATACGATACCACCCAAAAAAACCCCTTCACAGTGTCAAACCATTTCGCCCCTTGTTTGTTTTGTTTTCTTCTTCCGCCAGTTACCCTCCCAGTGTCCAAGGCCATACCGGGGCCGCCCTCGCCCCCAGTGAAGGCTGTCACTGAGTCCTCCAAAGGATGACTCAGTCCTACAGGAAGCTGTCACCTAACTTTACGGGAAGCTGGGTGGCAACAGTACTTACTGGCAGAGCCCGATAGGTTTTCCTAAGTAAGTATATAGTAGTCCAAACCCCAAGTCATAAAAAACCGCCGCAAAACCGCGGTGAGACGCCACCCCCGCAATTCATTCGACACTACACTGCCTCCACCTTTAACAAAATTTTCCCACAGGTTACAAATACAATACTAGTACTTACTCCTCCTTCTTGTCTTTTCTTATCACTCCCTGTCCGCTATCGTCCGCTGGGGAAACGTCTCTCCTTCGCTTATCTATAACTGCTCACTGGTATCCTGCTACGATCTCTTCCTTATTCCTCGCTACCCTTTGGCTATCTGCATTAGGAGGACTGCCTATGTGAAAATCTAGAATCTCCACTCTAACTATCACGAAGTGACCTATTCCGAATCTCCCCAGACTTGACGCTTACAGGACGCCAGATCATCTGCGTAACTGGATACTAGAACACATTCATCCGCAGGTTGCAAAAGTATATTAACCTACTAGCTAGGTGAATTCTTAGGATAACATAAACTCCTTCTGTGTAACTAAAAAATGACATGCTACCGCGAAAAACCTATGCATAACCCACTGACGGGTGCCACTACGAACCTTTATAACACCTGGTCTTAAATGCACTTCAAAACAGTAAACTAACTGCAAGAACAAGCCCCGATTATACCCATAATCAACTTTACATGACCCCGGCCACTACCGTGAAAATCGGATCTACACCCATGGACAAAACAGTACAGTGCTGACTCTGGTGAGAAGAGCCCTAGACGCTAGGGCCTAACAAAATTGAATAATACCTCTCCCATAACAACTCGTAAGCTTGTTGCACATCTTTCTGGCAAAGGCTGTCCGTTTAGAAGTCTAACCTAAGGCTAAAGATCCTCCACTGTATGACAAAGCCCACGCAATCTTACCTCAATATCCCTAAAGTTCCCCAACCCATTGGGGACATAGAACCATTAACTGGTAGCAAACAAAAATTATTAAGGAACGGCGGAAAAAACAGGAAAACAGAAGAAAGCCTTGTCTAAAATAAAAGGATGAGAAAGGATGAACCAAAAACCACTGTAGTACTCCGAAAATGTAGCAGCAAAAAACTTGGGTCATACCGAGCTGAGCTGAAACCAAAATGGAAATGTAACCATCCATGGGAAGCGCAAAAATACTATTCATCCAGAATAGTAGGCACCAAACCAGAAAATCACAGGGAGGCCAAACAGAAATCAATCCTAGTACCAAAGGAAGGGGAACAACGGTGACTGAAAGAACCGAGAACTTAACCGAAAGAGAAGACTGAAAAATCGTGTGAGAGCAGCACACGAGAGAATCAAATCCTAAAGGACGCAGACAAGAGGACGCAAAAGTCCACTATGGAAAAATAAAGTCGATGGAAAAATCCACTACCTTAAAAACTATTCTTAGCATAGAATTCATGACTAGGTTGGGATGAAAAACCATGATGAACTGGTTTCTTACTCAAAGATGGAAGTAAGAAGATTTATGAAAGTTAATTATCATAAATCCCCAGTTACGGCACTAACTAAAACAAACAAGGAGGTGGGTATCGCACCGCAAAGAACTCATGCACTCAAGACACACCAAGCGCCTAACCACAAGCAAACCAAACCTGCAGGAACCGAAAAAACCCAAAGGATGCGAAGTTCAAAGTTTCAAGAAACTCGTAACCAACAAAGGAAACACAGTTCAATGAACAATAGAAGGTTAGATGTACAACCATAGGACATAAAACCTATTGTCCACTTGAAAATAGTAAACGCAGAAAAAAGGACTTAAATAATTTACTGCAAAGGATGGACTGAAAGGGCGCTTGAAAAACATTCGGAAAACAAGAAAGAGGTGAGCGGCGGTATATCTGCAAGTACAACTGCAAGATTACCCAGCCCACCAATTCACAGTAAAATCCGAAGGGAAACAACTACTACACTCCACAAAAAGTTATAATCACTGGAGGGGCTGGTGATCTAAAAACTGTGTGGAGTAAAAAGAAATAGCTAATCTATGATGAGCTCCACCGAATGAACCATCTGCCTATGGAACGAAGAGTCACAAACCATCAAGACGCTAGAACGGTGGTCTGAATGAATTACCACCTTCCACCAAAACCAAGAAAGACAGCCGAAAGGAAGCTGCCTAAACAAAGCGTCGTAACGCTCCACCAATCTAGACTACCCTATAAGTCAGTCTAGGCGGTGCTGAGGAATAGGCACCCACACATAGGGCCATGTTAACCTACGTATGAGAACCATCAGCACCTAAAACAATGAATCCTGGGTTGACTGTAACACCCCAGCCATACGCAGTATCAAGCTAGACCAATACTCTAGATCATCACTCACTCCACGTGACGGCTACATCATCACATGGGCTTGACCCGGATGATCCACCAGGGACGGCAGGAGGCGAAGGGAGAAACAACGCCTGCGAGCCATCCAAGGTGGCCGGAGGTTGGCGACTATTAGACAATGGACCTATGACAGGCTCCACTATGACCTGAGACTGTCTGAATCCTAGAGCTTCACCGATAAAACATGGCACAGAGGAGGGCCTGGCGACCCCCTGAGATTCGGCTAAATTATTGTTTGGATATCCAACTCCCACCCGCCCTAAAACTTCACACACAATACAGCAAGATCAGGCCCTGGTCTGGAATGCAATCTGGATACATCCCAGCCAGGCCAGCCAACAACAATTGGGGTTGTTAAAGGGCGTAGGGAATTACCGGTTACACTAACATATCACCGTTTGATGACAGGAGGGATGCAAGCGGGCACGGGGACCCATACTAATGGGAGAGCCCAGTAAGACAGTTTAGACTAACTGGAGATAGAGAGTACATCACTACTCACTACTAACTGGCGCAACATCGGAACCCAAACATAATAAACCTTACTCACCAGGGAATTCCCAACCAGTCTACCAAATAATGCCTTTTTAACTAGCTTGTTGCGTTACTTCCCAATACTAAGGTGACATAGCAAGGGCAACCAAACAGACGCAACAACGACACATCAGGTGCAACCCCGCAGAACAGCTCCAAAGGAGTCTTGTCACCCTAGTTGTGCAGCCGATTGCGAAGATAACACACTCGCACTCTGCTGAGCAATGTCATCATCAACAACTCATGCACTGCCACAACTAATCGAGATCAACCATGCCTCTATACCACTTAACTAAAAATTCCTAAGCCCTATCAGAAATCAAACACTTGAAACCCAAACTCCCGTAGCTGATGCATACACCTAAAGAGGGAACCAGGGGCACGGTAAGACAAAGTAGCGACCTCTGTCGAACCACGGAACGCACCCAGGGGTCCCAAGGATCCTAAGAGAGAAAAAATATCCACCAAGATATCATGCCAAAGATCCTCCACGGCCGCTGAACTAGGGCCAGGACGGCGTCCACTTTGGCCTTTAGCATGGGCGAAGTCCGGCGCTGCGAGACCTGGGATCACAGAAGGTGGGGAAGCGTTAGGTCGAAGTCGAGATTTGAGGTATGGGAAAAAGGAGACGAGAATGACAGTGCAGCAAGTCGCACCTGGTGCAGAAAATCGCACCAATGGCAGAAAATCGCAAATCGCAAGGGCAGAATTCGAAAAATTATCACTAGGATGCGAAGAGCAGAGCCGAGGCATGTAAAGGTCCTAATATCCCGCCGTCGATGATCAGCCAATCCCAAGTCCCCCCCTCTATCGCTTGACTCACCCGGTTGGGGGGTAGAGGGAGCAGCACCCGTAGTGGTGCTGACCATACCCCCCTGCTTCCTACCACCTCCAGAATCTCCAGGTCCAGACGCGTAGGTCGTTCTCCTCTGGCGAACCCTACGGCAGTGCCGGCGATCCGCCAGCTTGATCGAAAAAATTCTCCAGAAGGTAGCACAGAGCCACTAGAGCGCAAGCTCATGCCAGTAGCCGACCGTCGGCTGGGCAGAGCAAAGGGGGCACAGACGACGTAGACATCAGCAGGGAGCTTGGTCGGCTTGGCAACCTCCGGTATGCAGGCAGAGCCTCAAACACCGGATAAAGGTCAGCGACGTCAAGGACGCGAGCAGACGAAGACGGGGTATCTCCACCGATGTCCAGGCTAGTCGCCGACTTGAGTCTGCACGTCACAGTCATCTACGACAGACGGGAGGAGGCGACAGACGGCAGGGGAGGAAAAGGAAGAGAAGATGGAGGAATGACCGGGGGGGGTTACTTCCACGATGGCGGAAGGATCCTCCTCTCCGGCAGCAGAGGCCGCTGGCGCGCAATCAATCAGCCAATTTGTCGTCATGTCAGGACTTCGGAACTTCCAGAATGAAGCTCTTTGAAGCCAAGTAGAGGACGACGCATAAGATGCATTGCAAAGCAGTGGTACAATGGTGGGCCCAATGACCTATCAGCTTGTAAGCACTCTGTAGAGTGGACAGAGATGATTGCAGCTGAACAGACGCGCCAATCTATACACGGAGACGAGAATAAGTTACAAGCACAGGAGACCCATTAAGGGGCGCCAGTGGAGAAAGGGGCGGCAGCCAGGAACCTAACAGGGTACAGGCCAGACCGGTGACGCAGCCAACAGGAAGCTGTCACTGAGTCACTCAAGGATGACTCAGTCTACAGGAAGCTGTCACTACGGGAAGCTGGCACAGTACTGGCAGAGCCGATAGTTCTAAGGAAGTACATAAGTAGTCACCAAGTCATAAAACGCGTGAGAGCACCGCAATTCATGCTGACAGGGACCTCACGCATACACATGCACGCATACGAATTTTTCTTCGAATTAATCGCACCCGCCAGGACATCCTGTCAGCTTTTCTGGCATTTGCTGCTCTTCTTTTGGCTGTCTGCCCTTACCTGTGGCTACGAGTACACGTAGCGCCTGTTCTGTTCTCGCAGTGCTCCGTCCTGTCAGGTTCGCCCCGCCCTAGGCCGCCTGCGACCTGTCTTGCATGGGCATCTTTTCCTAGCCTGCCCTGACCCTGTATGGCCTACGTCCTCAATCCTAGCATTCACGTCCTGGCCTTTTGGTCATATATGGCTTCTAACGCTCTATTCACGAGCAGTAAACTCGCGGCTGGATCAATAGCGCAGCATCGGCTCCATTTGCCACCTCAGCCGTACTTGCTTTAATTAGGGTACTTCATGAGTCAGTCCTGCGGCTCTCCTTGCTTGCTGCATCATCTATTGGTGCTGTCCACCTGCTGTCTTGCTCATCCTGTCGCGCAATTCGATTCGTCGGTGTTATCCCTTGCTTGCCCTGTGGTCCGTGCCTTCGCAGTGCTTATCTCCCTCATCGTATTCTGGACGAACGCGTCATTGACAGTTACGCTTGAGGCATTTTCAGCTCGTTACGCTCGCAAAATTTGCTAGTCCCTGGTGCAGGTGATATTTTGGCTTTCTTAGAGTTGCGAGTAATTCCCCCTCTCTCGCCCACCACTCATCTCTGTCCAGCCTACTTACTTTTGTCGTTGCCTGTGCAGAATGGCCTCCCACAAAATCGCAACCCCGGGCACCAACGCCGCTGCTGAGCAGCCTACGACGTCAGTGGTCGACACCAATCCTGAAGGGATTGCGTCGTCGGACACTGAGCCCGACATTGAGCTCAATGCGACGCAGGACGAATCCGCCTCTGCCGACGCGCGGCCCTCTGTTTCAGTGGGCACGCTGCAACCTCTGGTCGCAGGCTTCACTGGTCTGGTCGCATCCTCGGGTGCGCCGATCGCGACCCCACCTCTGGGCGCTGGCGTTGCCCCTCCGACGACGATGATGGCCGGGCCTAGCCTCGAAGTGGCCAGTGCGACGTATCAAGCTAGCGCAGAGCGCAAGCGCCATGAGCACATGGCAGGTCATCTGATCGCGGCCGAGCAGATTGGTCACCTCCGATCTGAGCTCAACCAGGCCGCCATCGCCAATTCGGCCTTGACCGACCAGTTTGCAGCGGCTGTCGCCGCTACGGACACAAACATCTTCGATCTTGAGCGCCGCCTCAACACCAAAGTCGCAGATACTGATGCGGCGCTGGCCAACCATTGCACTGCTGAGGAGCGCCAAGAGCTCGTTGAGAGCCACTACTGCCTCGGCAGAGATTTGGCCAAGAGTCGCCAAGAATTGTGCGCCCTCCAGGCCGCGCACAATCTGGCTGTGTCGGACTCCAAGACCGCTTCAAAGACGCTGCGCACTGCGCTCGAGACCACCGAGAGAGATCTGTTGCGGTCTCAAACAGGTGAGCACAGTCTTACGCCCAATGGGTATAGAACAAACCTGCCTTTCACGGTTTGCAATCCATTTGCGCATATCGAGGACATACCTTCCCGCTCAGATGTTCCTTGCGCTGTTTTGCCCGTCAATCGCACACTGTTTCCCCCCCCAACCGACGGCTTTGACTAACTCCCCACGTCCCCCCCCCCCCCATGCAGAGGTCGCCCCCCTTCGTGCAGAGTGCGCTCGCCTGACTGAGGTCGTCGCGCAGCTCACACGCGAGAACATCGACTTTGGCAAGCGCCCCGTCGCTGCTCCCGCTGCTCCCTCTGCTCCCGCCCTCACCCAAGCTGACGTCATGGCCATTGTCGCGGCGCATCTCGCTGCTTTGCCTCGCAACAAGACGGGTGGCGAGCCCATGGACACAGAGGGTGACCCCCGCGGTTCCACCAGCGACGCCCTCTTCCAAGGGATCGGGAACGGCAGGACTGTCGGGCGCAAGCATGCGCTGCCTCAGTCCGCCCGTCATGACGACCCCGACCCTCTTGAGCCCATCTCTGCGCGCAAGCTGGCGCTGATGCGTGCCCGCCAGGCGAAAGCGGCGCCATCGTACGCCAAGGCGGCGAAGACGGATGGTCTGCTGTACTTCCACTCAGCGGATCACCCTATCGCCCCCTATGCCGACGCTAAGTTGGCGGCTCATTTAACCGAGTACGCTGACGGGCTCCTCTTGGCCAGCGACCCCGAGGACTTGCGTGAGGCGCAGCAGGCGATCGACGATATTCGCGATCACATGACCCGTCTGTTCATTGCCAACAAGATGCGCAAGAAGAACAACTGGATGCTTGAGATGCCTTCGAGCATCGAGGACATCGTCAACAGGGATGCCGCCCTCAAGGGCGCAAAGCTGCTGCCTCACTACCCTGCGGCCGAAGCCAATGACGACAGACTCGACGAGAATTTGCCTCGTGCACCTGACAGGCAGGTGCGGGTTGTGGGTGATTCAGGGTTGTTTAATCAGATAGCTGTCGCTCAGGTCGCCCCGACATTCACTCCAGAACCGTTTCAGATCCCCGACGTCTATGCACCCTCGGGTTATCTCACGGGCAAAATGCAACGAGGTTCGATCCCGCGGGGGGGCGCTACCCCTTCCTTGCCGACAGTCTCACCCGGATCTCCTGTACCCCCCGACGACCCCGTTTCGGTCTCCGACTACTTCTCGTCGGACGACGACATCGCCGATCCCCCAGGGTCATCCCGCCAGGCGCCGCCTGTCAAACCGACCGCTGATCGCGCTCCTCGGGCTACTCAGCCCGAGCCCCCAACGTCGCCCGCGATGCCTTCGACAGAGCCCCCGGCTCCTGTTCGACCTCGTGCGAAGCGCGCAGCTAAACTGCCTGCGGACACACCTTCGCCGACGCGACAGGCTCGCGCGGACACGCCAATGACTCCAGACGCCCCACCATGTTGGCCCGGTTCGCTCCCGCCGCTCGCCCCTCCTCCCGCTGATCGCGCCCCTCATCACGCTGATCGCGACCATGGGTTCGCAAAGCGTATTACTGAGATGAGAAAGGAATTGCGTCTCATTGACCACAAACTGTCGGACAAGTGTTATAAGGCTAAGTTGCGACGATGGATCTTCAATGTAGTCACGATCCTCGAGCTCCAGTTTGCCGACGGATACAGTGGGCCGTTCCAGCGAATTGTTCCACATCTGTCGGGCGCATTCACTGGCCAGCTCCGCATCACTTTCGACGAAGCATGGGCGGGCAGCGAGTTGGACGGGTTGGATTTCATGGGGATCGTGGCATGGGCGGAATCGCTCCTCATGCCCGAACTTTTATCGGAATCACACGTTGCTCTCACCAGACTACACGAAGGTGGCTTGCGCCAAGATACTCGATCCTTGCAGAATTATTACCACGCCATCAAGTCTGAATTTCGCAAAGTCCCTGATCTCACCGATCGCGAGAAGTTAAACTTCTTTCGCACAGGACTCTCCGACGATCTCCGCGCCGGAGCACACTCTAGGCGTGAGTCGGGCACGTTATTCGAAACAATGGAGGACTTGTTATGCTATCTGCAATTGGACGAGGCGAGAAAAGTCGTCGCGGCTCGTGGCAAGTCCTTGACAGACAAGCACGATCGCCATCAGAGGGGAGGCTACGCTAATCATAAGTCGAAGTATCCGTTCAAGAGGCCCGCGGATACTAAATACCCGGGTAAGGACCTTCCATTCAATCGCGTCCAATTTACCAAATCCCCCCCCTCCGATTCTGACACTGATTCTTTCTCTTCCCAGGGCCTAAAGACCACCGACGACGGCGGGGAGATGAACTCTCGCCCAGCCAAGAGCCCCAAACTGGAGGTCAACGGTAGTCGCAACCCGGCCGCTGGCCGAGGTGGTGGAGGACGTAGTGCGACGCAACCGCCGCACATCGCCAAGCTGGGTGGATCGCCAAGGTCGCAGGTCCTCAGTTTGCAAGGTGCTGATCGCACGTTCGGGAGAGGCTCTATTAGCCGCGGCGCGGGCCGTGGTGGTCGAGGAGGATACGGACAAGGTGCTGGTCGGGGCCGTTCACAGCCCGTCGGGCCGCGAACCCCTGACTTTTCGGGTCAAGACCCTCAGAATGCTATGCACATGAACAACTCGGTCAGCGTCGGGCAAACCATCTGGCTGCAGAACGGAGCTCGCTGCTTCTTCTGTTTTTGCTACATGAAGACGTGTGCACAGTCGCTGAATGCTGACCGACGCTGCCGCACACGGGACTTGCCCAACTGGCCGGCCCTCAATGAGACGACATGTCCCGACTGGGCCCTTGACGGCAACGGTCCCATCCCGATTTGGGAATAGGAATCGGCCGGTCAGGTCTTGACGAGCCTAGATCGTGTAATTGGTGACGATAAAGTAGTAGTAGTCGAGCCACTGGAGCTCTTGTTGCAAGTTCAGGAGGAACTATTTTCTAACTTGGGCTTAACCCCATCTATTGATGTAACATCTACTAATGCCCTTTCGTCCCCTTGTCTCTTGAAGTTCTCTACGGAGTTTGGCATGCGAGTCTCCATCGCCAACGAGTTCATATACGCGCACCCCATTCCGGAAGACGGCGTGTCGGTGTTGGAACACTATTGGGAATGCAAAAATGATGCTCCCTTCGACACATCCGGAATGTTCATCCTCCCGAAAAATGCAAGTAACGATAAACATGTCTCCAGTCTCCTTCAAGGTATGGAGTTATTTAAGGAGTATCAATCGTACGACCACCATACGAAACCCCGCCCCAAGGGATCACCTTCGAATAAGGTCGCCATCCAAGTATGGTATGACCCTCCCGACTCCGAACGGGCCATCCAAATCAATAAGGATTGGCACGCGATCAACGACGCGACCAAGGCAGTATACTTTGGCCCCGCACCAAAGGAGCATATCCCCTGTCCGGTTGAAACCCGTCGAAAACAACACTGGTGGTCGGAGGCATTGGATCCCAAAGTTCGTGAGAAACAAATTGCTGCCAGGCGGTCGACGAAGTGCATCCGTCGCAATCACGCACAACGAAACACGAATTCTTCCCCCGTGCTCACTACGCGAGCCAATCGGGTATACGAAGTCAACTCCGCGACAGCCCCCGATATGCTTTCCAACGCCCGATCTGGCGCAAAGCAATTGCTCACATTGGCAGATTCGGGCGCGCCGGGTTGCCTTATGGAAAAGCAAACGGCTGATGATCTCGGTTTGCACATCCGCCCTTGGGAAAACGAACGCGACGGATTCACTTGCGCTAACGACGGGATTATCAAAATCCGAGGGACGGCCACGCTCCCTATCCACATACAACGATATGTTGGCAAAGTGTTTGTCCATGTCGTCGACAAACTTCCTGGAGGATTAGACCTAATCCTCGGATCCGACTGGATGCGCGACGAAAGGGCCGTCCTCGACTACGATCGCATGTCCATGTCGCTCAAACGGTACGGCGGCTGTATAACCCCTATTAACAGGCAGCGGGACGAAACGGCTCCTTCCTTCTTCACCATGGCACTATTGGGCAAGTCAACTGATGACCCGGTCATTACGGGTCGCAAAGCAGCAAAGCTTTTGAAGGCTGGCGCTAACCACATCATGGTCAACTTCCGCGAATCGCGGGCGGACTTACCGGCGTCAAATGTCACAGCCGATGAAAGAGCGAAATTGCTCACGAAATTATTGCCGTCCGACGGACCGTTACCTGGTCCGCCAGTGGCTAGCATGGATTTCGAAAATTGGATCCACGACAACATCCTTGACCACGACGATAAAACGCTAATCTCGGCCAGCGATCTGCGCGCCCTTCTATGGAAATATCGCAAAGTCTTCAACAATTTGCCGATGGGGACTCCTAACCATCGAGTCATACCTCACGTCATCAAAACGCAAGACAATGCTTACGCCCCGTATCTAAGAAATCGTCGCATGAGTCCAGCCGAGACTTTGCTATGTGAAGAATACGTCTCCGACCTTTTACAACAAGGCTTCATCGCCCCGAGCTCGTCCCCGTACGGAGCGCCAATTATGATCATAGCGAAACCAGGTGGAACGGGATACCGTGTTGTTTGCGATTGGCGCGCGAGCACTCAACAACATTACGATTAAAAATAGGTATCCCCTTCCCCGTATTGACGAGACCATTGACCGTCTAGGTGGAGCTACCTTGTTTAGTTCCCTCGACCTCACGTCTGGTTATTACCAAATATGTATATCGGACGAGGACGCGCCGAAGACTGCGTTCACTACCCCGATGGGTCAGTTCGAATTTAAAGTCCTTGGGATGGGGTTGGCGAACGCGCCTGCCACGTTCCAAGCAGTCATGAACCAGATATTCGCGCCCTACTTGCACAAATTCGTCGTGGTTTACTTGGACGATATCTTGGTTTACGGACGCACTCCGGCGGAACACTTGGCCAACTTGGCCACGGTCCTCCAGGTCCTCCAGGACAACGAATTCGACGCGAAGCTCTCCAAATGTTCATTCAACAAAACAGAGGTTAAATTCCTTGGTCATTACATTGGACGCGACGGAATTAAAGTTGATCCGAAAAAGGTTAGCACAGTCCACGACTGGCCTACTCCGAAAACGGCGAAACAGATCGGCTCATTCCTCGGTTTGTGCAATTATTTTCGCAAATTTATCCAAGGCTATTCGTCCCTCGCCACCCCTCTTCAGACCTTGTCTAACATCAAGGGTGAGCTTGGCCCCTTGTTCAAAAATGAACATCTCGTAGCATTCGAAGGCCTCAAAGAAGCCTTGCTTTCTGCCCCAGTCCTCGCACTTCCGGATTTTAGCAAACCTTTCGAAGTCATTACTGACGCATCATTACGTGGTACGGGCACGGTGCTCTTACAAGATAAACACCCCATCGCCTTTGCCAGCAAAAATTATATCCCAGCGGAGCTGAATTATACAACGACAGAACAAGAAATGCTAGCGATCGTCCACGCGTTGACCGAATGGCGGTGCTACCTCGAAGGTTCCCACATGACGTTGGTCACCGACCACAATCCGCTCACATACTTCGATACCAAGGCGGTCCTTTCGCGACTCATGGGTGGATGGCAGGAGGACCTCGCGCCCTTTAGCTATACTTGGGAGTATCGCGCCGGTCGCAATAATATGGCTGACCCGGTCAGTCGCAACCCCAACCTCTCCGCCCCCGCCGACGTCGCGGTCGCGCACCAGCTGTTGGTGTTCTCTCTCTTGGTCAGCGAATGCCGTCCTCGATCGAATAAGCAACACCCTGTTGCGGTCGGTCCCACAGTCATTGATATCCTACCCCGCCCTCCAACGGTCCTGCTCGCACCTTCGGTGCCGGTCAAGGAAACGTGACGACGCAGACGCCCGATGCCCTTGGCGTCGACTCCCTCCTCTTTCTCCATCATGGATCGAATTTTGGCTGGGTACAAAACGGACTCAAACTTCACGCCGGGCTGCAAGCGCCTCCGTGATAAATTTTCCAGAAACGGGTACTAGTTCAAGAAAAACAAGTACGGCCGCGAATTTTTATGTGTCCCACTTGACGCGGCACTTCGCCTGGATATTATCCGCGAAGCTCACGATCCGGTTTACATGGGCCATTGCGGTCGCACCAAAACGTTGGAACTGGTCACACGCACTTTTACTTGGGCCAAAGTCACGGCAGATGTGGCTGCCTTCGTCCAGCAGTGCCATAAGTGCCAAACGAACAAACCCGGAAACGCAAAGCCGAACTGTACCATGGTTCCCGTGGAAATTCCAGACAAATTCTGGGAGTGCGTCTCCACGGACCTTATTACAGCGCTTCCGCCAACATCGTCGGGCCATGATGCCATCGCTGTGTTCGTCGACAAGCTGTCCAAGATGGTTCATCATGTCGAACCTTGTCATACGACGATTAACGCAGAGGAATTCGCTTCCCTATACCTCAATCGTGTCATCCGATATCATGGTATCCCAAAGAAACTCCTCAGTGATCGCGACGCGCGATTCACAGGCCATTTCGGCGTGGCTCTCCATCGTTTGATGGGCACGCGACAAGCGTTTTCGACAGCGTTCCATCCACAAACTGACGGTCAGACAGAACGCATGAACCGCGTCATCGAGGACATGATTCGCCACTACGTGGGGCCATACCATGACGATTGGGATAAATCTTTGGCATTGGTGGAGTTTGCGATCAACAATTCCTACTAAGAGTCCATTCAGAACACCCCCTTTCGGGCGTACCTTGGCTACGACCCTACGACGCCTCTCAAGGCGGAAGTCGAATCGAAATGTCCGGCTGCCAACAATTGGTGGGCTGATCACATTGAACGTCAAGATCAATTCAAGGCATGCATGCAAGCCGCTCAAGATCGGCAGAAAGCCCATTACGATAAACGACGAACGGAGGTTTTCTTCAACCTTGGTGATAAAGTTCTCTTGTCCACCCGCAATATGAAGTTCAAAGCAACGGGTAAACCAAAATTTACACCTCGTTTTGTTGGTCCTTATACGATAACTGAATGCATTGGTCCACGCGACGAACAGACTGGAGTCGTCCGGCAGGTCACGGCATGCCGCTTAGCCTTGCCTAAGATGATGCGCATCCACCCCGTGTTTCACGTGGGTTTGATCAAGCATTGGCGTTCTGATGGCGTTGTCCATGTTGGACAACCGCTTGAGTTCGACTCCGACGGCGCTCCGATTTGGAATATCCAATGCATCATGCACGAAAAGTCGCGTGTCATCGGCACATCCAGCAAACGACGTCTCGAATACTTGGTCCGATGGCAAGACTTCGGTATTGAGCAAGACACTTGGAAACTCGCCAAGGCGGTCAAGAAAAGTGCCCCTCACGTCGTCGATGCATGGCAATCCCGTGTTACGCCCGTTATGTCCCGACGTACGTCGAAAAAACGGGCCCATCACCCACCCATCGCACTCGACGCATACGACACGGCGGTCAGATTGCTTTATTTATAAAGCTATCTTTCTCGGAGTACTCAAAAGGGATGTTAAATGGTTCTCTCCGAAACCAACTTGTTTCATCAAGTATATTGTGAGCACGGCACATACGACGACGACTGGTATTCACATCCCACCTCTATTTACGATCAGATGCGGGGTCCGCATCTCTTCTGGAGGGGGGGGAGTGTAACGGTACAGAACCCTTCACGGGTACTCTGGCCGTCCAGCAAGGCATACGGGTACACCGTACCCGTAAGCCACGTGACGAACGCACTTGATACAGTACCATACCCATGTACTGCCTCATCTCTCACAACGCACACGTTGCGCACATAAACGACACGAGCTACTCGGAACGAACCCTTCTACTCCTACCACGAAGACGTTCCATCCGAGATACTCTACATCCCTTACCTAGGTAACACCCTTACTGTTCTGCTAGCTTGCACTTATCGACATACATATAAACATACATCACGTAGCCCGTTACTCTAGGATAACCCCTCAAGCTGCTAGGTGCATCGTGAGCTGTTACACTGATGGGGGACCTGCTCGAGCAGCAGAAACCCCAGTAAGAGCTGATCTCCCAACTCCCTCGTCGGATGTCGACCTATCTCGAGACACACCAGTTGGTGTGGGCATGCACTAGTTGATGCATGCGTGTGGGCATGCATGGAGCTTGAGTGTGGGCATGCATGGGGGCATGAGTATGCGCATGCATGGGGCATGCTTAACTATCGGGCATGTGTTTGCGCATGCCGGGGCATGTAGAGGGCATGCGTGTGTGTGTCAGGTGTTTATGGGCATGCATGCAAGTTGCGTTTGGGCATGCATAGCATTTGGGATGGTCATGCATGTGTTGGGGCATGATTTTCATGGCATGCATGGAAATATTAATGATAACGCCTAGTAAGTCGTGGTATTAAGGGAGCCCTGTCTTACATCGGTACGGAACGGGCTGCTACTTTACCTAGACAAAGTTACCACGGCGGTTGACAGCGACCGCGACTGCTTAAGTGTTGGCATGTATGACAGATGCAGAATGCATGTTGGCATGCCAGGGCACTTGCAAGTGGGCAGTATGAATATGAGAATTATTTTGGGTATCAGTATGGCAGTTGTGTGTGCATGCATGCCCCATCGCATGTATGTTGTTTGTATGCAAGAATGACAGATGGGGCATATGTTTGGTCATGCAAGGGACATGCATGTATGTACGTTATGTGTGGGCAAGATGGGGCATGCCAGGGGGCATGCGTGTGCATGCCTGTTATGTGTGTAGGACAGGTATGATAGATGGGGCATGCGTTTGGGAATGCAATAGGGCAAGTGTTGGGGAATGCAAGGGGGGAGTGCATGAGTATGTGGGCATGCATGAGGTGGGGCACACGTGTAGGCATGCATGAAAGATGGGGCATGCGTGCGGGCATGTATGGAAAGGCTAGGCTCTATGCCACGAAGGTAGGGGCGGAAGCCCGACCAGTCCTCCATGCAACCAAATCGATGAAGTCAGAAGTGGACGGGAGTGGGTGGAATAGATTCTCTGCATATTCAGAACCACAGTGCAGCTTCTCTCATCCAATTCTGGCAATTTTCATTTTGGGGAAAGGCTAGGCTCTATGCCATGAAGGTGGGGGCGGAAGCCCGACCAGTCCTACATTCAACCAAATTGATTAAGTCAGAAATGGATGGGAGTGGAAGGTATGGATTCCCTACAAATTCAGAACCACAGCGCAGCTTCTCTCATTCAATGTTGGCAATTTTCATTTATGGGGAAAGGCTAGGCTCTATGCCATGAAGGTGGGGGCGGAAGCCCAACCAGTCCTACATGCAACCAAATTGATGAAGTCAGAAGTGGATGGGAGTGGGTGGTATGGATTCCCTACACATTCAGAACCACAGTGCAGCTTCTCTCATCCAATTCTGACAATTTTCATTTTGGGGCTCTCCAACTCATCCTTCAGGCCCCTTGGAGTGCCCCCCCTCCCCCCTCCCTATCCCCCACCCCAGTCCCCCAACACATTACCCGTGCAACTACCAAAACACCCCCATGTAGGTCAGCAGCTGTACACTGATGGCAGCCAGATCCCCCAGCCCGAGGGCCCGGCCCTCCTCGGGCCTGATGTATACTCTCCATTGTCTGGCCAAAGCTTTACAATCAACCCAGCCCCATCTGTCATGCATGCCCCATCTGTCATGCATGCCCCATCTGCCATGCATGCCCCATCTGTCATGCATGCCCCATCTGTCATGCATGCCCCATCTGTCATGCATGCCCCATCTGTCATGCATGCCCCATATGTCATGCATGCCCCATCTGCCATGCATGCCACATCTGTCATGCATGCCCCATCTGTCATGCATGCCCCATCTGCCATGCATGCCCCATCTGTCATGCATGCCCCATCTGGCATGCATGCACCATCTGCCATGCATGTCCCATCTGCCATGTGTTGCATGCCACATCTACCATGCATGCCCCATCTGTCAGGCGTGCCCCATCTGCCATGCGTTGCATGCCCCATCTACCATGCATGCCCCATCTGTCATGCATGCCCCATCTGCCATGTGTTGCATGCCCCATCTACCATGCATGCCCCATCTACCATGCATGCCCCATCTGTCATGCAAGCCCCATCTGCCATGCATGCCCCATCTGCCATGCCATGTCATGTCATGGGGCACACACACACACACACACACACCAAAACAGCACTGTGCATGCCCTCCTCAACCAACATATCCGCCGACAAGAATAAGACAGCCTTACCTTATAGGCCAGCTTCCTCCATAATCGCCTCTGCTACTCCACTTGTTTTCGCCTTGAAGTGGACCCGACCATCCCATTGGTACCTGCATCCTTCACATAAACATTGTACTTGGCCATGAATGGGGGGTTTCACCATCATCATCCATTGCGGCGTTATGCAAAGCAGTCGCTGAGTCGGGCGTGACTTCAGGTTGCAGAAAAGATAAAAGCAGGAAGGAACCTGAGTTTCAGACCGGTCGAGTGCACGCGCGAGAGGAATCCCGCTACAACCAGCCTCTTCAGCTTCATCAACGTCGCGGTGTGCTGGCAGCAGACGTCACCTGACGTGTTGCGTTAATAGTAGTAAGTAGTATTAGTAAGTAAACTCTATTCGTCCGGCAAAGTTTCGTCCGGGAAACTTGATAGGACGGAAATCTGGGTTATGGGTTATGTGGTCGTTAAATCAGTTGTTCGACCGCGTGGAAGCGTTTGAATATTTATTCGACAGATGTCCCAGAAGCTTCTTCATTCCGAATATAGGAAGCAAGAGACGCCATTATGAGCTGAAAATGCAGAGAGATCTGTACCAGTTGCGTTGCTCGTTGGTAGGGTGCTCGTTTATGCCCTCATGCTGCCTCTGTTAGAAAAACAAACCTTGACCTGACGAATCCATGGCGGTGAGCGTCAGAGATTCTGAGGAATTGAAGGGATCGCGCGTGACTGCGATCTACAAGGTTGCAGCGCTCGCGCTCATCACCATATTATGGCCGCAAGTGACCGCTGCGGCGGTCAAAGTGCCAGCGTGGAACCAAGGTGGATCGGGGTTACGCTTAGGGCGTGTTTCCAGTGGACCAAATAGTTCAACTGTGGGCGCCAGCGTGGCACGAGTGTTTCCAGTGGGCACAGTTCAACTTCAACAGTTCAACTTTTCGCCGATATGGAACGCCAGGTGGGCAGCCACGTCAGGGTTTGTCCGTCGCCCTCCCCCCTCAACAGTTCAACTGTTGAGCAATCCCGAACCCCCCCCCCCCCCCCCCCCCGTTCGGGATTGCTCAACAGTTCAACTATTTTGGGGGGAGGGCGGTGGACAATTTCGAGGGAGGGCGTTGGACAAAATCACAAAAGTGATACAGCAGCGAGCATCTTTGTGACGTATGAATACGTCTTAACAAACACAGAAGTGTTCAACGAGATGATAGGGGAATGATCCCTAATATTGTCTGCCTTAGAGCATATTAGCCGTGCTTATATGCTCGTCACATCATCTCGCGCGTCGCCTGAACTTCAGGGTTCAGGTCGCTTCGTTCGACTTCCCGTCAGTAGGAGTCGTCCAACTACGACTCTTCACCTACTTCCGGGAAGTCGTCGCCCCCTCGAGGGGACGCGGTGTGAGGATCGTTATCCGTCACAATTCCCCCCTCTCTGGCCTGAGACTTCTCCCGAAGTCGTGAACTTTTACGAAGGGCGAATTCGTCTGGGTTAACCGTGGCGGTTTCCCTGTGAGTCTGTCGATGTCGGTATTTGACAAACTTTGGTCAACGGTCGTGTTTTACCCGGGTTGAGGCGCCAGTATAACACAATCTGTGAGGTGCAGGGTAAAGCAAGGTCGGATTCGAGTTCCCAAGAGTGGGCGTGGTGTGCGTAGTCATCATACCCACAATTCCCCCTTCTCTAGCCTGAGACTTCTCCCGAAGGCAGGCTTGCATTTACGGAGGCGGTCGGAATGGAAACTCGTTAGGGGTGATCAGTCCCTGCGAGGTGGCCGTCCGTATCTATAGGTAGATGTACAGATCGGTATGTAAGAGAGGAAAAAAAATAACGAACATGCGGTAGGGTGGGTTGAAGTCTTGAAGAGACTCTCCCCCATTTTCGTAACCTGGCCTGGTATAGTTTTCGAGAAAGTCGGAGTCCTTGCCGGTTTCGTGTTCTTTATCGTAAGACATCATACGTGTGGTCGTCCATCGCTGGAGGTACACGTCTGTCCGAAGGATCGAGCTGACAGGATCCGGGATTGACCCCCGATCCATCCCATCGGGTCGAAGGTCTGTCAACCCGATTTCAGGAGTTGCAAGATCGGCTAGATCGGCTAAGCGGGATCGGCTAGATCGGCCACAGTGGTGCGATCGGCAAGATCGGCAAAGCGGGATCGGCCAAGCAGGATCGGCTAAGCGGGATCGGCAAGATAGGCCACAGGGGCGGGATCGGCGAGATCGGCAAAGCAGGATCAGCAAGATCGGCAAATGGTTTCGTTCTCAGACCATGTGGCTAGTCGTTGAGATTCGAATTTTCGATATTACATGTGCAGCATGGGAGACCAGCTCTTCAAATGAGGTGAATCTGCCTCCGTGGGTCGTGGGATGGGTGCGGCATCGAGCCTCGATGGCTGGGGTAAGCCCGAAACGGAAAAGGATGAGTGGAGTCTCCAACCCCCATGCGATTCGGACCATGGGGAGTTTGCGAGTCCGAAGGGCAGGACTTTAAATTCAAACAACTCCATGGGAGTGATGAATGCGGTTTTCGGCACATCGTTGTTGAAATAGCAATAGTCAATTCTTGTTATTTCCGTTTCGTTGAGACGGACGCCTGAGAGCACATGCTCCAGGTGTTCGACCTCATCATGGAAAAATCGAAGATTATAATGTCATCAAAGTAGATGACAACGAATTTGCCCGTCATGTCGTGGAGCATCGTGCTCATGATTGTCGTGAAGGCCGAGCAAGAAATCATATTTGATAACTCGCTAGGTCCGAGGACCCGGTTGGGGGATACCCCGTCAGTGATCGGGCACACGACCTTGGTATCTTGCCGAAGGACCAAATCTGAATCGGGTAGGGAGATGACTCCAGATTGAAAACTTTCAGCTCGAGCTGCGTTCACACTGCTGGTGAATTGTCGGGTGGACATTAGCCCATATGTGTTGTGTTCAGCGATGTCGAAGAACTCATTTCGACCCAACTTGCATGCTGCAAGTTCAGGGCGTGTTGTCGTGAGCTGGGTGGGCTCTTCGTAAGGCCCGTTCTGGGGACCCATGGGGTGGCCCGTGACCAGAGGCGTAATCATGGGAGGTGAAATTCGGGTCGTTTATGGGAACAAGAGACGGAACAAGGAACGAGCCTTTCGCTGCTGCGATGGAACAAGGGACAAGCATAGCGCAACAGGCATCGAAGGCATATTATCATTACCCGTCCAAATTGAGGATTAGCGAGGGCAGGCAGGGGCATCACGCACGGAAACAAGCATCCATTTCGGGTGTTCTAACGTAGGCAGGGGCCTCGTGAACTCTTACCGTTTTAGCAGCGGCCTCGAGCTGGGCGAGCGGGGTGGGTGGGCGGAGAGCCCAGCGGAAAGTAAGGTCCCGCGGAGAGGGCGTTGAGCGTTTTAGCAGCGGCCTCGAGCTGGGCGAGCGGGGTGGGTGGGCGGAGAGCCCAACGGAAAGTAAGGTCCCGCGGAGAGGGCGTTGAGCTGCGAGTGGGGAGGGGGTTAGCGTGAAAAAGGAGATCAGGCTCTCGAAACCAACTGTGACGTATGAATACGTCTTAACAAACACAGAAGTGTTCAACGAGATGATAGGGGAATGATCCCTAATATTGTCTGCCTTGGAGAATATTAGCCGTGCTTATATGCTCGTCACATCATCTCGCGCGTCGCCTGAACTTCAGGGTTCAGGTCGCTTCGTTCGACTTCCCGTCAGTAGGAGTCGTCCAACTACGACTCTTCACCTACTTCCGGGAAGTCGTCGCCCCCTCGAGGGGACGCGGTGTGAGGATCGTTATCCGTCACAATCTTCGCAGATTCTCCCCGAGATCTGTCAACACGCCCCGAGTTGCGAGTAATTGGGAGCCAATTTCAAGTTGGATGGGCGAAGACATGAAAGAAAGGCGGGAATTAACCAGTTCGAATGATGATAGCGAGAGCCACAGATTCGACCGAAATCTCAATCTGACCACCCGATCCATTCGACCGGACGGAGCAGATGCAGAAGCGGCAGCGGCAGGAGGAGCAAGAGAACAGATGGAAGTGAAGAGCGCAGCGAAATAATACACTGGCGGTGGTAAGCGGTGGATGCAGTGATTTGAGGAAACTTCGAGCAAGCTGCATGCACTTGCAGCGAGGGGGGCAGGGGACCAGAACGCGCTTGAGGGGCAGCCGTGATGACAAGGCACTTCTTGAGGTTTTAGGGCCCAGCTCAGCACTCGAACTTGAACTGTAGGGTTGAGTGGTCTACTATACACAGTTGAACTGTTGGCCCTTAGAGGTCGTTCACACGGGACAGGTTTGGGTTTGGGTTTGGTTTGATGTTAACCTGCCGCGTCAGAGGGGGTAAGCCGAAGATTAGCCGAGGTTAGCCCATACCCGCCCAAACCCATGAATTTCGTTCGGACGGCATTCCAGAGCTTCTTGCCAGTTGGAAAAGTTTGAACATTTTGAATTGCCGATCCGCAGCAGGAGCGCTCAAATCAAGCAAGCTCTGGCGATAATGTGAGGAAGGCGGAAGCTGCGTCTCCTCATACTGTGTATCACGCTGCTACAGCTGCATCTCATGCTGGCGTGGATCTGCAGGTGGCGGCCCATCCAGATCGGACCCCTCCGTCCATACAGCGCAGTGAATATTATAGATGGCGCGAAAGGGAGGACGGTTTCGAAAACAAGCGACTGAAGGAAATGCGGCGCAATTTATCGCAACAGAAACAACGAACAACACGTGTGCGACATAACCATAATCATAACCCAAACGTGGGGGGGGGGGGGGGGGGGGGCACGTTTGGGTTTGGGTTTGGGTTAGCATTTGGTTAACTAATCTGACCCAAACGCGTCAACTTTTTCCCGTGTGAACGAAAAAAGGTTTGGATGTACGACAGAAACGCCCAACTACCCCTTAACCCAAACCCAAACCAGTCCCGTGTGAACGACCTCTTAGGGCGTGTTTCCAGTGCGGTCAACAGTTGGCATTTGAGTGCCAGCGTGGCACGAGTGTTTCCAGTGGACACGATTCGGCGCAACAGTTGAAATTTGCGATGCCAGCTCGGCTGCCACATTGACCCTAAGCCCGAAATTGTCCGTCGGAATCGATGCGCCCCCCCCCCCAAATCCCATCAGGCCTTCGGAGGCTCCGACGGCATTTCGGTCAACAGTTGGCATTTGCAACCAAAATAGTCCGAGTCCGAACAACCAGCGAACATTTTGCGGCGCAATTTTGCGACTCATTGTTAGTACGCCCCTTTTGGATCGATATTTCTTTCTTCCTTCCTATCAGTCTTGCTTTGCTCATTTCCTCGTCCGCATGCGCTTCCGCAAGTATAGCTGACATCCCTCCCGGAGGGGAAGTTCCCCATGGGGAACTCGAACTGCAAGTTTAGCAGCAGCACAAGCTACAGAGGCAGATACCTGCGGTCCAGGCTCGGCCACCTGCTCCAACGCATAGGAGGATACTGCGAACATGGAGGGTCAACGCAGGATGTACTTGCAGCGACCGAGGGGGGCAGCGCTGTACCCTCTGATGGACCAGAGCGCCAGTGATGGACAACACTGCTGACCTGCGCAATGACATTACACTGTTTGGCCAGCTCGGCTCCTCAAATTTCAACTGTAGGGGAGAGGGCCTACTACCGGTATTCAGATTTCAACTGTTGCGCCACTGGAAACACGCCCTTAACCGTGGGGGGGGCGGCACGGTTCAAGGTAACCCCGATCCGCCCCGGCACGTCATTAAATTTTGCCGGAAACTGGTGTACAAGTCGGTCGAGCAAAGTACAGGTTTAAGAGTGTTTCCGATTGTAATCGGGGTTAACCCCGCATAACCCGGCTTAACCCTCAATTGGAAACAGGCTGTGAGTTGGCCCAGACCCCCAGACCCGGAGGGGGTAAGCTGTTAGTTTAACCCCAGGCCAAGAACTGGTTATTTCAATTTTGATGTCTCCGTGAAGACCGACAGCAAACGCAAAGCAATTTCGGCAGTTTAAATCGTATTTTCGCATCCTGCCGTGTTTTGTGGCGAAAGCTTCCCCGACGTCCCGAGGATACACAATCGTACGTAAGTGATTGCCGCGAGCTCAACAGAGCACAGATCGAGCCAGGGAATCGATCAATCGCCATCGAATTGTTCCATCCATAATAATGCCTGGAGTTGAATTGAAATGTCAGAAACTGCATGATCTTGCTTCTCGTTCCGATTGCTGCGGGTCGGTATGCCAGCCTGTGAGGGCTGGGAATGGCCTGGCTTGGTACTTGTGTAGTTCAAATGGGTGACCTCCTCAACTTCTTCACCAAATCCATCTGGGTAAAATATGCTGGGAGGGTGAAAACTAGTCATCTGCAACTTGGATTGAGTTTCCAACTTGTATGAGACTCTTGAAACACAAGATTGTCAGCACCTGGTGTGTTACACCAGTTGTGTATGACTTGCTGAATACTTTTGTGTGTCCTTAGAACGATCTCCTGATGTACACTGACAGCTACCGTGGTCAGTGTCACTGTATAGCCAAACCCTGTTCCTATCCAGGGTTTGTGTCCTTTTGATCCCCGTAGCGGTGTCCCTCATATTGGGCCACCCGTCCTTTTCTATACCTTCTCTGATGTAAAGATCAAGAGTGCTCCCGCTGTTTTCACGTTCCTCCACTCCTGAAGAGATTGAAGCTAATAGGTCATGGGTGTCCATCGTGCTACCTCTGCATTAAGGATGCTTCCTCGAGCGCCCCCGAGTTCAATTTTGCCGCTAACGCGGGCAACTGGCCGTATCTGGTCTCAACAGATGCGGATGTACATTGTCTGCAATGGCTATGCAGTCTTGGATCCTGCTGCGCGTCTGCGATCAAGCTGGTTGGATGTTCCTGCGCTGAGGTACATATGATCCTCCAGAGGAGGTCACTTCTGAAGATGCAGACTTGCCATTTTGGGCACATTTTCGGTCAAATTATATGATCTGTGCCAAATCCTATCTGAAGCCCAGAACGGGAAGGTTTGTCTTTGTCAACAATGTTTTGCATCTTGGCTAAGGGTGTATTGAAGTCGAGCTCAAAATTTTGGTTCAAAAAAAAGTGAAAAAATAGTAACTTTTTTGCCCGATTTTCGTCTATTTGGGACCTGTTGAGGCCACTATTTGGAGGTGTTTGGTCAACTGTGACACAAATATTTTTTGCGGCACTTCACCACGAAGCTGTCGACTAAAGGTTTATAAAAAGAAAATCTTGTCACGGTTGACCGAACACCGGCCGAGAGACATGCCAAAACGTGTAACCAGATCTGGCCCTAGCTTAACCCCCCCGCCCAGACCCCCCCAGACCCGCCCAGACTGTCAGGCCACGTCCACGTCACCCTCCAAACCGAATACGACTGGTTTTGGGGCCAACCCCCCGCCCCCGGCCACCCCCGCCCCCGCGCCCAGGGGCGGGGAGCCATGGCCCGGGCCACCCTTGATTCATTTTTTATCCTGCACCTTTCTGCACTGCCTCTGCTCCAGATCCTCTAGCCTGCTGGCCCAGAGCAAAAATTGCCGTGCATCCGCCCCCCCCCCCCAAAACCGTTACCTTCAGAATAACCCCTCTCAACACGATACTGAGACCACTTGTCCTCTCCAACACAAATCTTGTAGCTGCTTTACTCCACGCTATTACTTCCCCCACAGAGTTTTCGATACTAAACTGCTAATAGGACGACCTTTTAAGTTTCGCCCGTCGTACCATCCGGAGGCTGACGCCCGAAAAGATTCACAAGGGCTATGCATCTTTTGCTTGCCCTTTTTATAGTGTCTATTGCCTATGCCCGCTCTATTGAATCCGCCTTCTACGATTATGGGACTGTCAACAAAACGGTCCCTTGCGAGGACCTGCAGAAGCTTTGCGAAGAGCCCTCGGTATGGGAGCAGGATGCAGTGAAGGAGTCGCACTGCGTTATTACCTTCTCAGGTTCTGAAGGTACTACACATTTCAACTTCAATGACTTCGTTGCTCGAAAGCCCCTTGGCAGCTCATGACGTTGGCCAGCGCTCGTCCAACTTGCATCCGCGTGCCATTTTTGCGCGTTTGAAACTGGCAGAGATTTGTAAACGTAGATTTTAGGCTCTAGCTTTACTTCTCGGGAAAGTTGCATAACCGCTTCTGCTAGTCTGAGCTGGTCGAGTGGTCACAAGCTGCTTGCGAGTCCCCCCCCCCCCCCCCCCCCCCCCCCCTCTCCCCCCCATGTTGCATGCTTATCCTCCTGAACCTTTCCCACCTTCTTTCTATCGCAGCTCGGACAGCGCATCGCTTGGTGGCCCTTAACTCCACCTTCTCCGTTCGCAAGGATATTTTGTCAGACTTTCTCATTCGCTTAGAAGCCTTGCGCTTTAGCGCTGGAAACCCTTCAGCAGTGCGCAGCAGCAGATTTTCCACAAGCGTGTCCGGAGGCATCTTCAACCTAGATGATTTCTTCGGGCCCTTGGAGCAAAAAGGTCTTCGCTACACTGGAAGCCTTTGCTTTCCTAGGCTGAGCCTACTTTGGCAATGGCTGTCAGGAAACCACGTTTCCCCTATCAACCAGCCCTGCTGTTCACAAGACTGCTGGTGGGCAGCTCTGCTCAGAAAGGTGAGAGTTACAATGATGGCGACGGTAATGGTGATCGTGTAACCACTCGCATGGATGAATAGAGGAGCTATCTGATAGTTAGTTAGTTAGTTAGTTAGTTTTAGACGAAAACAAGAGCAGTTTCATATCCCATTAGTGCTCCGCTGCTGCACCGTTCCTCAACACACAAAAAACATGTCATGCTTTAGAAGAGCCTGTTCCTATCCCAGTCAAAAAGGCACTTGCTTGTGCCCCCCCCCCCCCCCCCCCCCCCCCCCACACACACACACACACACACACAACAACAACAACACATTCCGCACCCTCCCCCCTTCCCTCTCTCCCTCCCTCCCTCAACACACACACACTCACAATCAGAGCTCACAGCTCCCATACACGCACACGAACACTCTCTACCGACCCAGTCTCCACCCTCCCTAACCCCCACACCTGTCTCCCTGCGCTCCTGCAGTATCATAGCTCTGATACTGCAGGAGCGCAAGCAGACCCTCTACCTGACAGCAGGACCAGAGCCGTCCCCTCACCCTGCAGGATCTGCTTCTGAGGCCTCATCCACTTGGCCCCACTCCACCCTCCCACCCCAAACTCCACTCCTACCCCCTACCTTCTACCTGACAGCAGGACCAGAGCCGTCCCATCACCCTGCATGATCTGCTTCTGAGGCCTCATCCACTTGGCCCCACTCCACCCTCCCACCCCAAACTCCACTCCTACCCACTACCTTCTACATGACAGCAGGACCAGAGCCATCCCCTCACCCTGCAGGATCTGCTTCTGAGGCCTCATCCACTTGGCCCCACTCCACCCTCCCACCCCAAACTCCACTCCTACCCCCTACCTTCTACCTGACAGCAGGACCAGAGCCATCCCCTCACCCTGCAGGATCTGCTTCTGAGGCCTCATCCACTTGGCCCCACTCCACCCTCCCACCCCAAACTCCACTCCTACCCACCACCTTCTACCTGACAGCAGGACCAGAGCCATCCCCTCACCCTGCAGGATCTGCTTCTGAGGCCTCATCCACTTGGCCCCACTCCACCCTCCCACCCCAAACTCCACTCCTACCCCCTACCTTCTACCTGACAGCAGGACCAGAGCCGTCCCCTCACCCTGCATGATCTGCTTCTGAGGCCTCATCCACTTGGCCCCACTCCACCCTCCCACCCCAAACTCCACTCCTACCCACTACCTTTTACCTGACAGCAGGACCAGAGCCATCCCCTCACCCTGCAGGATCTGCTTCTGAGGCCTCATCCACTTGGCCCCACTCCACCCTCCCACCCCAAACTCCACTCCTACCCCCTACCTCCATCCACTTGGCCCCACTCCACCCTCCCACCCCAAACTCCACTCCTACCCCCTACCTTCTACCTGACAGCAGGACCAGAGCCATCCCCTCACCCTACAGATTTGCTGCTAGAGGCTCGAACCACCTCCAACCGCCCTCCACACACACTCACACACACACACACACACACGCTCCCCCAGTCTCCACCCTCCCTACCCTACCCCACCCCACCCCACCCCACCTGTCTCCCTGCAGTACTAGAGCCAGATGCTGACCCTGCAGATCTGCTGCTTCAGGCCTCAACCACCTCCAACCAAGGGCAAACCATCCGGTGGTCCCCCGCCCCCCCCCCCCCCCCCCCCTTCACCCCCCTTCACCCCCGTACATGAACTTAGAACACATGAACAACCCCCCCAGTCCTCCCCCCCCCCCCCCCCCCCCCTTCCCTTCCCCCCTTAAAGCCTCAACCACCTCCAACCAAGGGCAAGCCATCAAGTGGTTCCCCCCCCCCCCCTGTGCATGACCCCCCCCCCCCCCCTAGTTTCGACCCTCCCTAAATCCCCCACCTGTCTCCCTGATCAGAGCCCGCTGATCAGAGTCTCCCTGATCAGAGCCTGCTGCTTACCCTGCAGATCTGCCGCTAGAGGCCTCAACCATCTCCCAACCAAATGACCACCCACAAGCCATCCTGTCCCCCCCCCCCCCCCCCCCCCCCCGTACATGAACACAGAACGCAGGGAGACATGGACACCCCCCCTGTCTCCACCCTCCCTAACCCCCCCCCACCCCCCCACCTGTCTCCCTGCAGTACCAGAGCCGGATGCTGACCCTGCAGGATCTGCTGCTTGAGGCCTCAACCACCTCCAACCAAATGACCACCGGCAAGTCACCGTGCGGGTCCACTCCCCCCTACATGAACACCGAACCGCAGCACGTGGCCGCGCGTCGCCAACACCGCCTTCGTTACGAGAACTCATCCGACTACCATTTATTGTCTCCCATTGTTGACGACAGCAGTGACAGCAATATGCTCTACATGGCTAACCTTATTCTTGGAGCAGCGCAATCCATCGACTTTGCGTTTGAGTCCATTGAGGTGCGCTTTACCTTGTCCCAGTCCAGTGTGTGTGAACTGATTTCTGGATTATGAACTAATACCATGTGGACCTTAGCGCAATCCATTGACTTTGCGTTTGAGTCTATTGGGGTGCGCTTTGCCTTCCCTTTAAGCTTTTAAAAAGTCCAAGGACACAGTGAATCCCATGAATCTGGAGATGGTGGAGGGTAGTCCTTTATCCTTCGCCTTTGCCTTAGTAATTGTTGGATGGATGGATGGATGGATGGATGGATGGATGGATGGATTGATACATATGTAAGTATGAATGCATGTATTCATGTACATGTATCTATCCCCTATATTATAACATTGATATGCCTGGCAATAAATATCGTGGCTTGCCGTGTGTGTGTGCAGGGGAGCGATGTGCTGTTCTGGACGATGTGGCTTTTTGCTCCTGGCTTCATGGTGGCGCACGAGGCTTTAGAGGTGAGGGGTGGGGTCAGCAAGCCTGGTGGCTTTTAAATCGACTGCTTTACAATTGGCATATTTATTATCGATCAATCATGAATCAGGTCCCAAGGCTTCATAGTGGCGCACGAGGCGTTGGAGGTGAGGTGTGGGGTCAGCAAGACCGGTGGCTTTTAAATCAAGTGCTTTAGAACAAACACATTTGTTGCCCAATCAATCATGAACTAGGTCTCCAGGCTCCATGGTTGTGCGCAAAGCGTTGGAGGTGAGGTGTGGGGTCAGCAAGCCCGGTGGCTTTTAAATCAATTGCTTTAGAACGGACACATTTCTTGTCGATCAATCATGAACTAGGTCTCCAGGCTTCATGGTTGCGCACGAGGCGTTGGAGGTGAGGCATGGGGTCAGCAAGCCTGGTGGCTTCAAAATCAACTGCTTCAGAACCGACATATTTTTTGCCCAATCAATCATGAACTAGGTCTCCAGGCTCCATTGTTACGCACGAAGCGTTGGAGGTGAGGTGTGGGGTCGGGCAGTCAAAAAGCCTGATAGCTGTAAAATCAACTGCTTTAGAATGGACACATTTCTTGTCAATCAATCATGCTCTAGGCCTCCAAGCTTCATGGTGGCGCACCAGGATTTATAGGTGAGGGGTGGGGTCAGCAAGCCCGGTGGCTTTTTAACCAACTGCTTTACAATGGACACATTGGTTGCCCAATCAATCATGAACTAGGTCTCCAGGCTCCATGGTAGCGCATGAGGCGTTGGAGGTGGGGTGTGGGGTCGGGCAGTCAATACGTCTGATAGCTTTAAAATCAACTGCTTTACAATGGACACATTTCTTGTTAATCAATCATGAACCAGGTCCCAAGGCTTCATGGTTGCGCACCAGGCTTTAGAGGTGAGGGGTGGGGTCAGTAAGCCTGGTGGCTTCAAAACCAACTGCTCGACAATTGACACATTTCTTGCCCATGGGATGATTTGGGAGTTGGTTTTCGAAACATGTCGGACTAAGGACATTGTATCTCAAATTTGGCCTGAAATCTTGGAATTCTGAGAGACTTCGGGGAGATATGGCCTGATAACAAGTGTAAAGTCTGACCTCTGAACCCTTTTAATCCCCTGGATCGCTATCAAATCAAGTGCTTTAGAAAGGACTTATTGGTTGCCCAATCAATCATGAACTAGGTCTCCAGGCTCCATGGTAGCGCATGAGGCGTTGGTGGTGGGGTGTGGGGTCGGGCATTCAATACGTCCGATGTCTTTAAAATCAACTGCTTTACAATGGACCCATTTCTTGTCAATCAATCATGCTCTAGGCCTCCAAGCTTCATGGTTGCGCACCAGGCTTTTGGAGTGAGGGGTGGGGTCAGCAGGCCCGGTGGCTTTTAAATCAACTGCTTTATAACGGACACATTTCTTGTCCAATCAATCATGAACCAGGTCTCCAGGCTCCATGGTAGCGCATGAGGCGTTGGAGGTGAGGTGTGGGGTCGGGCAGTCTGATGTCTTTAAAATCAACTGCTTTACAATGGACACATTTCTTGTCGATCAATCATGCTCTAGGCCTCCAAGCTTCATGGTTGCGCACCAGGCTTTTGAGGTGAGGGGTGGGGTCAGCAGGCCCGGTGGCTTTTAAATCAACTGCTTTGTAACGGACACATTGGTTGCCCAATCAATCATGAACTAGGTCTCCAGGCTCCATGGTAGCGCATGAGGCGTCGGAGGTGAGGTGTGGGGTTGGTCAGTCAATACGTCTGATAGCTTTAAAATCAACTGCTTTACAATGGACACATTTCTTGTTAATCAATCATGAACCAGGTCCCAAGGCTTCATGGTTGCGCACCAGGCTTTAGAGGTGAGGGGTGGGGTCAGCAAGCCTGGTGGCTTCAAAACCAACTGCCCGACAATTGACATATTTCTTGCCCATGGGATGATTTGGGAGATGGTTTTTTCGAAAGATGTCGGACTTTGGACATTGTGACATTGTGCCTCAAATTTGGCCTCAAATCTGAGAATTCTGAGAGACTGTGGGGAGAAATGGCCTGAGAACAAGTGTGAAGTCTTACCTCTGAATCTACTTCATCCCCTGGATTGCTATTAAATCAACTGCTTTAGAACGGAGACATTTCTTGCCCAATCAATCATGCTCTAGGTCTCCAGGCTTCATGGTGGCGCACATGGTGTCGGTGCTTAAAGCATGTTCATTTTTAAGCATCTCTAGAACTTGGATCAATTCCAGAAAGATTCAGTATCTCCATGTGTGCCTAAGTCCGACCCTGAGTGGTACGGATGGTTTTCACCTATTACCTCAAGTCCAAAGAAAACTTTTTTTGCTGATAAGTTACCTAACCACATCAGTTCAACATATAAATACTCAGAGTTGGATTCTCTCAGGTTGTGGGAAGCAGGCAAAGCAAAGCATGTGATTTTTTTCACTATGGGGCTCCCTAAGTCGGTACGGATTTTACGTAGAAGTGGAACGGAGCCTATTGCTATCAAAAACAAGTTTTCGTAAAATAAAAGTAGGTAGCCCTATTGTACACATTTTTTCTCAAAAGAAATTGTCACACCAGGTTTTGGATGGCAGTACATGGGCAGTACGGGTGAATATGGACCCCAAAAAGACTGATTATTTACATATTGTGGGTGCCCTAAATGAGGTACAATGCTGCACAAGCTGAATTGTTTCATTTTGGGTCTTAGCATTGCTTCGTAGCACAAAGACTAACTTTTTTTGTTTTTGAAATTTGAAATTTAGTTTTAAAACATATTCAAAAAATAACTTTTTTTTCAAACTTCATTTCAAACATCCACATCTGAAGTTAGTTTTTGATTTGGGAAAGGGGGCGAAATCTCAAGTTGGGAGGTGGGATTGGGAGGTGATCAGGTGAATTTTCGAGTTGTACTGCTATCTCAGTAAATTCTGAGGCCAAGGCTGAAGCGCAGCCTCCGACCTTGTGGTAGGGGTTTGATAAGCCTTTCGTCCCGCGGTAACATGATTCGGAATAGCTCGCGCGGCCTCGTGTCTGGCGCGATCTGGATTTGTACCACAATTTATCGCACATCTGATGTACTGCCACCAACCTTCCGTACAAGGCTGCTCGCGACCGCATGCGAATGCGGACCGGAAATACATGTGCGCGTAGCTGACACAATTGCGCGAAAGGTGGGCCAGACAGAATTCGATTCCGAGCATTTTGGGGCCAGTACGGCTCTGTACCACAATCTTGTACCAACTTAGGGCGTTTTTTGACTTAGGCAATGATGGAGATAACCCTGAATTTCCTTCAAAATTATTCGAATCTGATTTCGCATGGAGGGTGCTGCGTGGGGTCAGCATCCTGCCAGCATGTCTAGTGGATACCCCAAATAACTGCGAAAACAGAACAAAGTGAAGTTTGCTGTAGTTGGAGGGATAAAAAGGTATTGAAAAAATACTGATGAAGTGAACCCCTAACACTGATATTTGGGCTCAACTCAGTCGCTGGCTACTGGAGCTGTGTAATGGTAATGATAACGCCTGGTGGGGCGTAGTAGTAAGGGAACCCGTCGTACGCGGGTAGAGAGCGGTCTTCTACCTCAACTGGATAAGCTACCATCGCAGTTGACAACGACCTGCAACGCTTAGGGCGACCGTAGGGGGGGGTTGAGGGATACCTCCTTAGGAAAAAGGGGTTCCAATTTACACCCGCGTTTAAGATCGATTGCTTTACAATGGACACTTTTCCTTGCTCAGGCAATCATGCGCTAGGTAAATGAAGGGCAAGCATATGTACTAGATTCACACTTGGAAAAGCCACCACTTAGACACTCTGACAGGCACTCGTACACACACTCACACAATTGCATGCATATACATTCATATGCACACACACAATCAAACCAAATTCAAAACGGAATCAACCCAACCAAGTCCCCCTCTCACCCCACCCCGCCCCACCCCCCACACACACCATCACCACCACCACACACACACACACACCACCACCACCACCACCACACACACACCACCACCACCACCACCACCACACACACACCACCACCACCACCACCACCACACACACACAAGCAAACAAAAGCCGCACTGCAATCAACCCAACCAAGTCCAACATCCCTCCCACCCCACACACAACTAATATCTGCCTACCACCAAACACACACACACCTGCCTACCACCACATCACTCCTACCACCAAACAAACACACCTACCACCACAGCACACCTACCTACCTACCAACACACACACCTACCAACACACACACCTACCAACACACACACCTACCTACCAACACCAACAAACACACACACCTGCCTACCACCACAACACACCTACCACCAAACACACGCACCTACCACCACAGCACACCTACCTACCAACACACACACACCTACCAACACAGACACCTACCTACCACCACCACACACCTACCCACCACCACCAAGCACAAAAATCTACCACCACAACACACCTACCACCACAACACACCTACCACCACAACACACCTACCACCACAACACACCTACCACCACCACAACACACCTACTTACCACCACACACACACCTACCACCACAACACACCTACCTACCACCACACACACACCTACCACCACAACACAACTACCTACCACCACACACACCTACCACCACAACACAACTACCTACCACCACACACACACCTACCACCACACACACAACTACCACCACAAATGCACCTAACTACCCGTCTGCTACTTGCCCTCCTCTTCCCATCAGTTCGTGGAGCAGTAGCCTTTGCCGTCTCCTTGCATCAGCTTCATGGCAGCTACCATCACCATTGCTAAGTACTTGGGCCGCATGTGTACTAACTTCACACACACACACCTGCCTACCACCTCACACACACCTACCTACCACCACACACACACCTACCACCACGCACACACCTACCTAACGTCTGCTACCCGCCCTCCTCTTCCCATCAGTTTGTGGAGCAGCAGCCTCTGATGTCTCTTTACATCAGCTCCATGGCAGCTACCATCACCTTTGCCGAGTACTCGGGCTGCATGTGTACTAACTTCACACACATATACACACACATATACACACACATAAATACACACGCATAACTTACCCCTACCTCCCCTCCTCTTCCCATCAGTTTGTGGAGCAGCAGCCTCTGATGTCTCTTTACATCAGCTCCATGGCAGCTACCATCACCTTTGCCGAGTACTCGGGCTGCATGTGTACTAACTTCACACACATATACACACACATAAATACACACGCATAACTTACCCCTACCTCCCCTCCTCTTCCCATCAGTTTGTGGAGCAGCAGCCTCTGATGTCTCTCTACGTCAGCTTCATGGCAGCTACCATCACCTTTGCCGAGTACTTGGGCCTCATCCTCATCCTGTCTCATCCCCTCATGGGTGCAATGGATAAGGTGCTGAACCTGTTGTTTGGGTATGTGGTCACCACTGGATTCTCCGCCATGGCAGCGGGTGAGTGGCTATGTATTTGATCCTTATCCTGTCTCGTCCTTATCCTGTCCATATATACAGCATGTTCCTCCCCCTTCTGAGCACCCACACATCCACCAACTTGCTAACCAACCAACCAACCAACCAACCCTCCACCTCACCCTCACCCCGCTCCACCCCCCTTCCTCACCCTCCCCCCCCCCCCCCCCCATCCCCCCATCTCGTCCTCCACCCCCGACCCCCCTTTCCCCCCCCTCCTGAGCACCCACACATCCACCAACTCGCTAACCAAACAACCTAAAAACCCTCAACCTCACCCCCGGCCCCCTTCCCCCCCCCCCAGTCCTCCTCAGCATGTTTCTCCTCCTTTTGAGCACCCTCACATTCACCAACTCTCTTACCAACCAAACAACCCGCCACCCCCCTGTCCCCAACCACGTCACCCTCCAGCCCCCTCACCTCACCTCCCCTCACCCACATCACCCCCCACCCCCTCTTCCTCCAGCTCACCCTCCAGCCCCCTCCCCCCACCTCACCCACCTCACCCCCCACCCCCCTTTCTCCTCACAGTCCTCCTCAGCATGCTCCTCCCCCTCCTGAGCAGCCACACATTCACCACCTCGCTAACCAACCAAACAACCCTACCCCTCACCCCCTCTCCCCACTCACCTCACCCTCCAGACCCCTCCCCTCACCTTACCCCTCTCACCCCCCCCACACACCCCCTTCCTCCCCACAGTCGTCCTCAGCATGTGTCTCCCCCCTTCTGAACACCCTCACAACCACAGACTTGCTAACCACCCAACCAATCCTCCACCTCGCCCTCCACCCCCCTCACCCCCACTCACCCTCCACACCCCTCTCCACACACCAACACTTTCCCTCCCCTCCTGAGCACCCACACATACACCAACTCGCAAACCAAATAACCTAACAACCCTCGACCCTCACCCCCCACCCCCCTTCCTCACCACAGTCCTCCTCAGCATGTTCCTCCCCCTACTGAGCCCCCTCATGTCACCCTCCAGCCCCCTCAGCTCACCTGCCCCCCCCCCCCCCCCCCCCCTTCCTCCACCTCCTCCCCCCCCCCCCCCAACCCACCCCTCCCTCGCCCTCCACCCACCTCCCCCCACCCACCCACCTAACCCTCACCCCCCACCCCACCCCCTTCCTCCCCACAGTCCTCCTCAGCATGTCCCTCCCCCTCCTGAGCACCCACACATCCACCAACTCGATCAACCCTCCACTTCACCCCCACCCACCCACCCACCCACTCACCTCACCCTCAAGCCCCCCTCCCCCCACCTTCCGAACCTCACCCCCCCCACACCCCCCTTCCTCCCCACAATCCTCCTCAGCATGTCCCTCCCCCTCCTGAGCTTCCACACATCGACCAACTCGATCAACCCTCACCTCACCCCCACCCACCCACCCACCCACCCACCTCACCCTCAAGCCCCCTTCCCCCACCTTACGCACCTCACCCCCCCCCACCTCACCCCCCCCCCTCCCCCCTTCCTCCCACAGTACTCCTCAGCATGTCCCTCCCCCTCCTGAGCACCCACACATCCACCAACTCGCTAACTAACCAAACAACCCTCTACCCCCCTCGCCCTCCACCCCCACCTCGCCCTCCCTTTCCTCCCCACAGTCCTCCTCAGCATGTTCCTCCCCCTTCTGAACACCCCGGCTGCGAGCAATGCCCAGTGGGCCATCTTCATCCTGTGGACCATGCTCCTCGTACTGCCAGTCCTCACCACCATGGCCCTCCCGACAGTACTGTACTTCGCCTCGTACCGCAGCGTACAGCCTGCTGCAGGCAGGAGGACCCCCGCTGCGGGTGGCAGGTCGACGCGTGCAGGGAGTAGTGGCAGTCGGCGCAGCCTGACCGTGGAGGCGGCGGTCCGACGGCAGCCCGCTGCGACCAGGACTGAGGCAGCTGCAGCGCCGGCAGCTGGGCCAGTCCCTGTGGCAGGAGTGCCAGCTGTACCTGCAGGTATGGTGATGCTGACACCTTCCACTCCACACACACACACACATACACACACATACGTATACACCCACACCCCCACACCGACACCCACACACCCATACACATCCGCACACTGGGGCGGCCCCTGTAGCAGGAGCGGTACCTGTACCTGCATGTATGGCGGTGCTGACACCTTCCACTCCATCCAGACACCCAGGCACACACACATACATATACACCCACACCCACACACCGGCACCCACACACCAACACACCGTCAGCAGCCCGCTGCGACCAGGACTGAGGTAGCTGCAGTGCCAGCAGCTGGGGTGGCCCCTGTGGTAGGAGCGCCAGCTGTACCTGCAGGTATGGTGATGTTGACACCTTCCACTCCACTCCACCCACCTACACACCGACACCCACACACCCATACTGACACACCCACCAACCGACACCAACACACCTACACACCGACACCCACACACCCATACTTACACACCCACACACCCATACGTATACACCCACACACCCATACGTATACACCCACACACCCATACGTGTACACCCACACACCCATACGTGCACACCCACACACCCATACGTATACACCCACACACCCATACGTGTACACCCCCACACCCATACGTGTACACCCACACACCCATACGTGTACACCCACACACCCGTACGTGTACACCCACACACCCATACGTGTACACCCACACACCCATACGTGTACACCCACACACCCATACGTATACACTAGGGTTGGGAAGCAAACGTATATTTTGATTTTTATATGCCGTATAAACGTATAAACGTATGAACGTATGCGTATAAACATATGAAAACGAATGAGGGAAATTAGACACCTCTCGAGAAAATACTTTTACATGGGTTTAAAGATATTGTCGTGTTGCTAATTTCATTGGCATCACATATCAACTCTCAAAAAAATAATCGGACAAGTTTTGATTGTCCAAATCTCAAAACATAAATCACGACCAGAAGCGCGTCGATCGAGAAGCGCAGTGCAAATCTAAGGGAGCCATTCACTGCCAATAATAATTGACAACTGTCTATGTAGCCATGTTCACGTTGCACTAGGCTCAAGGCATCTTTCTAGGCAGCTCCCTGATTCAGCTACAGGTGTCAGAGGTATGTGAGTATGTCGCAGCTTCTAGACAGCTCCCTAAGTCAGCTACTGGTTCAGTCCTCAAGGCCCATGGCATCCAAGGCTACCTCCTCATCAACATAGACTTTGTCGGCAAGGTCAGCATTGGCAGCTATGTGGATCATCTTCTCCCCCCTTTCAAAGGAGAGGTTGGCCCTCAGCTGTGTGTATATGACTGCATACGTGTATAATAATATAACTGTATAACTATATTGCAATAGTGTCCATGTTCACATTGCACTAGGCCTGCACCATTAATGCACCGCGCCCTCATGGGAGCTTGATGGAATGGAAGGCTAGGTGACACTCTGATATATGTGCCTGATATCTGGCTATATAAATGAAACTTTGGTCCAAATTTAAACAAAATTGTACGTTTGAAAGGTTAATTGGATTGCATAATGTGATAGAGGAGGTTAGTAGCTTTCCAATGAGCTATCCAAATCAAATATTATAAAACCGAGGAAGTTAAATCCCGGGAAGTGAGCTGTACTTTTCGATTTAAACAAAATGGTGTCATTGAAAGGTTAATTGTATTTCATATTGTGATAGAGAAAGTCAATAGCTTTCCAATCGTCTATCTTCAACATTGAATGAAAACCGAGGAAGTTAAATGCCGGTAAGTGAGCTGTACTTTTCGACGTACACTACTCATACGTTTGTACATAAAAAAGAAAAAATCATACGTATGAATATACATATGATTATATGAACGTATGATTATACGTTCATACGCCGGCCCAACCCTACTATACACCCACACACCGACACCCACACACCGACACCCACACACCGACACCCACACACCGACACCCACACACCGACACCCACACACCCATACTTACACACCCACACTGGGGCGGCCCCTGTGGCAGGAGTGCCAGCTGTACCTGCAGGCATGGCGGTGCTGTCACCTTTCACTCTACACACCCACACCCACAAATTGACACCCATACGTATACACCCACACTGGGGCGGCCACTGTGGCCGGAGCGCCAGCTGTATCTGCAGGTATGGCCATGCTGACACCTTCAGCTCCACACACCCACAGCCACACACCAACACCCACACCCCCACACTGGGGCTGTACCTGCAGGTATGGCGGTGCTGACACCTTCAGCTCCACACACCCACAGCCACACACCAACACCCACACCCCGGCACTGGGGCTGTACCTGCAGGTATGGCGGTGCTGACACCTTCAGCTCCACACACCAGCATCCACACACCCATACGTAAACACCCCCCCCACACACACACCGGCACCAACACACCGACACCCACAGCAGCCTGCTGTGACCAGGACTGAGACAGCTGCCGCTAAGGCGATGCTGCTGGATTTTGCGAGAACCCAGCAGACACCATCCTAACTAAACTGACACCTTTCACTCCACACACACACACACACACCAGCCCCTCCCCCCCCCCTCCACACACACCAGCACACCAACAGGAGTCCGCTGCGACCAGGTCAGCTGCAGTTCCGGCATTTTGCTTGAACCCAGCAGACACCATCCTAACCTAACCCCAAAGCCCTCATTAGCCAGCATTCTGCTTCCACCATTCACTCCACTAATCCCCACACCACCTCGACACACATCACACACCATGCCCACCCTCGCCTCACCTCACCTCACTTCCCCCCACCGATTACCCCCCCCCCCCCCCCCCCCCTCAGGCGCTACTGCTGCACCAACAGCAGGCCGAGGGATCACCATCACCCGCATAATCACCAGCTCAGGCATAACGGCATCAGCTGCTGCCGATGCCATCCCCATACCCACCCATACCCACCCATACCCCCCCCCCCCCCCCCCCCCCCCCCCCCCCCCATTCAGGCGCTACTGCTGCACCAACAGCAGGCCGACGGATCACCATCACCCGCATAATCACCAGCTCAGGCATAACGGCATCAGCTGCTGCCGATGCCATCCCATACCCACCCATACCCCCCCACACCCATACCCCCTCCCCTTGCAGTCGCTACTGGTGCACCAGCAGCAGGCCGAGGGATCACCATCACCCGCATGATCAGCAGCTCAGGCACAACGGCCTCAGCTGCTGCCAACGCCATCCACTGGCCCCCCCCTCTGGAGATCACATCCTGGCTAGAGGAGGAATGCGAGATCCCCTATGCATTCAGGTAAGGATGCAGGTGATGAGTTGAAGTGAATGATACGCTGTCAGGTAAGGATGCAGGTGATGAGTTGAAGTGAATGATACGCTGTCAGGTAAAGATGCAGGTGATGAGATATAGGGAACACACACACAAACACACACTCTCTCACACACACCCCTATAGAGATCACATCCTGGCTAGAAGAGGAATGCGAGATCCCCTACGCTTTCAGGTGCGGGTGCAGGTGATGAGATAAAGTGAACACACACACACTCTCACACACGCACACACACCCACACACCCACACACCTGTAGATCCTGGCTAGAAGAGGAATGCAAGATCTTCTGCGCTTTCAGGTACGGGTGCGGGTGATGAGATTAAGTGAACACACACTCTCACACTCTCACACACACACACTCCTCTAGATCCTGGCTAGAAGAGGAATGCGAAATCCCCTGCGCTTTCAGGTCCGTGTGCGGGTGATGAGATAATGTGAATACTCACACACCTCTGTTGATCCTGGCTGGAGGTGGGATGTTTCCATAGTTTTTGGCGGAGCCCCCTCTTCAAGGGGGGGGGGGGGGGGGGAGCCCCCATGTTTACCCATTTGTCCGTTTGACTGGGGGGAAATAAACTTGAAGCCTGACACGTCAGCCAACGGTCGCGTAACAAACTCGCTTCGGTCAGCTCCATTGTTGCCACCTTTCGTTCCGTTGCCAACACACTTCGCCGATTTTCCGCGTCGCTTGCGACGCTGCATAGGACTTGTCAGCTACGAGTAGCATCTTGTAGGCAGTGCTATTCATAGAACCTTGAAGAAAATCCTGGTGACACAGTCACACACACTCTTACACACACACACCTATATCTAGATCCTGGCTAGAAGAGGAGAGCGAGATCTTCTATGCTTTCTGGTAAGGATGTGGGTGATGAGATAAAGTGAACACACAAACACACACACACACCTCTCTAGATTCTGGCTAGAAGAGGAGAGCGAGATCTTCTATGCTTTCTGCAAGGGCAATGAGACATGTCACCATATTTTGTCTTGCTACAAGCAGCAGCTTCTAAGCAGTTCCCTGGGCTCTCTCTTCATCCAAACCTTCAGCAACCTAGGCACCTGGAAGCTGATTTTGTCAGCTTTCCAGTGCTCCTGGGATCTTTGGGTTTGTCCCAGTGGCAGCCTCAGGTAGCTGCCTAGAAGCTGGTGCTGGTAGCCGAAAAGGAAAAATGTGCATTTCGCCTTCCATGTAAAATGCGCTGAATCATTGTGTTCCCTGAGACGGGTGGGATTATACGATGGAAAGGTTCACCAGTTTTGCACACCAGCCTCCATATGCTCCCCTCCTTCAAAACGTCCTCCCTTGCACACAGGTGTCCTATCACGCTGACCATCATGCGTGAGCCCACAAGTGCATCCAGCGGCATCACCTACCCGCACACACTACCCTCCATACACCGCCCTCCTCCCTTGCACACAGGTGTCCTATCACGCTGACCATCATGCGTGAGCCCGCAAGTGCATACATCAGCATCACCTACCCACACACACCAACCTCCCAACACCGCCCTCCTCCCTTACACACAGGTGTCCTATCATGTTGACCATCATGCGTGAGCCCACAAGTGCACACAGCGGCTTCACCTACCCACACACACCAACCTCCCAACACCGCCCTCCTCCCTTACACACAGGTGTCCTATCACGCTGACCATCATGCGTGAGCCCACAAGTGCGTCCAGCGGCATCACCTATGAGCGCCACGCCATCTTCCAGTGGCTGGCTCGACACCGAGTGGACCCTGTCACACACGTCCCCCTCAAACGCCACCGCCTCACGCCCAACCTGAACCTCCGCTGCATGATTGAAAACTGGGTGAGTGACCTTGGCCTCCGGTGTTTGTGTGTGTGTGGGGTGGGGGGTTGGGGGGGGGGGGGGGGGGGGGGTCATGGGTGGGTAGGTGGCTGGCACGACACCAAGGGGACCCTGTCACACACATCCCCCTCAAGCGCCACTGCCTCACGCCCAACCTGAACCTCCGCTGCATGATTAAAAACTGGGTGAGTGACCTAGGCCTCCGGTGTGTGTGTGTGTGTGTGGAGGGAGGTGGGTGGGTGGGTAGGAGGATGCGTGGGTGGGTAGGAGGATGCGTGGGTGGGTAGGTGGCTGGCTCGACACCAAGTAGACCCTGTCACACACGTCCCCCTCAAGCGCCACTGCCTCACGCCCAATCTGAACCTCCGCTGCATATGATTGAGAACTGGGTGAGTGCTCTAAGCCTTTTACAAACAATCTTAAAAATTATAATCTTTCCCCACCACCACCTACCCACACACCCACTCCCTCACCCTCTTCCTTAATCCCTCACCCACTCACCTACCCACCCACTCACTCACCCCCTCACTCACCCCCTCATTCACCCACATCCTCCCTCACTCACTCACTCACTCACCTACCCACCCAAGAACCCACTCACTCCCTCACCCACTCACCTACCCACCTACCTACCCACTCCCTCACCCACCCACTCACTCACACACATCCTCACTCCCTCACCCACCCACCTACATACCTACCCACTCCCTCATCTACCTACCTAGCCACCCACTCATGAACTCCCTCGCCCACTCACCCACCCACCCACCTACCTACCCACTCCCTCACCCACTCACCTACCCACCTACGTACCCACCCTCTCCCTCGCCCACTCACCTACCCACCTACCTTCCCACTCACCCGCTTTTTCACTCACCCACCCGCTCACCCACCCACTTCCTCACCCACTCTCTCCCTCACCCACTCATTCACCCACTTCCTCACTCCTTAACCCAAACACCCACCCACATACCCACCCACCCACTTACTCCCTCACCCACTCATTCACCCACTTCCTCACTCCTTAACCCAAACACCCACCCACATACCCACCCACCCACTTACTCCCTCACCCACTCATTCACCCACTTACTCACTCCTTAACCCAAACACCCACCCACATACCCACCCACCCACTTACTCCCTCACCCACTCACCGACTCCCTCGCCCACTCACTCACCCACTCACCCACCTACATACACACTGCCTCGCCCACTCACCTACCCACCTACCTTCCCACTCGCCCACTTTCTCACTCACTCACTCACTCACTCACCCACCCACTTCCCCACCCACTCATCCACCCACTTCCTCACTCCTTAACCCAAGCACCCACCCACCCATTCTTCCAGGTTCACTCTCAGACATTAAAGCGTGCCAAGAAGTCAGATGTCGTGGCTGAATAAACGCAGCCATTCAGTGTTCTTCTTTTCAGCTACGAACAGCAGCTTCTAGGCAGCACCCCCGGCTGGCTACCGAGCCGATACTAATGCTGCCTGGTGCACCTTGAAGCTGCCACAATCAGCTGTCCAGGACTGCTGACATATTTGGGTGTAGTACCACAATCAGCTGTCCAGGACTGCTGACATATTTGGGTTTAGTAAACTTGCTGGCTCAGGGGGCTGTCTAGAAGCTGAACCAGGGGGCTACCCTGGAAAGCCGGAGAAGCGACCCTGCAGGCATTCCTTCTTCTATAAAAAATTAATGATAATGCCTGGTGGGGCGTGGTATTAGGGGAGCCCCGTCTTACGGCCGTAGGGAACGGGCTACTACTTTACCTGGACAAAGCTACCATGGCGGTTGACAGCGACCGCGAACACTTCAGCGCACCCGTTGGGATTTGAACCCGGCACCTACGTCGTTCAAGGAGCTCTGCCATTGAGCCATTCTTTAAACGGGGATATTCCTTTCAGCTATCTAGACACAAGAGGATGATGAACATCACCATGTGGGCGTGTGTCCACACCACCTGAAACCAGGTTTGGTTTGGCTTGACAGATAGTGATGGAAATCGTCTACGCCACCTGACACCAGGTTTGGTTTGGCTTGACAGATGGTGATGGAAATTGTCCACGCCACCTGACACCAGGTTTGGTTTGGCTTGGCAGATGGTGATGGAAATTGTCCACGCCACCTGACACCAGGTTTGGTTTGGCTTGACAGATGGTGATGGAAATAGGTTAGCTTCTTTTGGTACCCGATACCAGGAGCACTTTTTCCCTTTTCGACGGTGCCTTGCCATTCCGTCGCCAGTCAGTCGCAGCGACTGACTGGCGACGCATGGGCCTGGCTATACTATTCAGAAATGACCCCCGAACCCCTTGGGCTCCGCACTCTACGGGGTTAGGGGGGCAGTGCATCGCACAGGCGTCGCATTGAGTCACTCAATTCTGCGACACGTCGCAGTCACACAAAAAACTATGTCGGGCAGCACACAAATCTGCAATCAGCGACACATCAGGACACATCGGCAACATAATGACCTTTTGGCGAATCAAATACAAATCTATGGACCTCCCTGAGTTCCTAATCCTGTCTGCCCACAAATCTGCAATCAGCATCTTAGGGTCAAGCTCACAAGGAGCTGTGGGAAGCATGTGGATCAGATACAAGTATATGTGGACCTCCCTGAGATCCAAAGCCTGTCCCCCACAAATTTTCGTCTCTGAGCACCTATGCTTGGTTGTGTAAGAGGCTCCAGATAAAGACGAGGGAGTGCCGAGTATACCTAAGCCTGTCTGCCCACAAATGTGCAATCAGCATCTTAGGGTCAAGCTGACAAAGAGCTGTGGGAGGCATGTGGATCAGATACAAGTATTGGACCTCCCTGAGTTCCTGAGCCTGTCTGCCCACAAATGTGCAATCAGCATCTTAGGGTCAAGCTGACAAGGAGCTGTGGGAAGCATGTGGATCAGATACAAGTATCAGACCTCCCTGAGTTCCTTAGCCTGTCTGCCCACAAATGTGCAGTCAACGACATAGGGTAAGGCGCCGAGTGCAACTTGGTGCCAGGCAGATATGCGGCACCAGCTGAGTACCATAGGTCAGTGCACAAAACAGCAACTTGGTACCAGGCAGATATGCAGGCAGATGTGCAGCACCAGCTCACTACCATATGTCAGCACACCATAACAGCAACTTGGTGCCAGGCAGATCTGCAGCACCAGCTGAGTACCATAGGTCAGTGCACAAACAGCAACTTGGTGCCAGGCAGATATGCAGCACCAGCTGAGTACCATAGGTCAGCACACCATAACAGCAACTTGGTGCCAGGTAGATCTGCAGCACCAGCTGAGAACCTTGTTTCCATATGTATGCTCGATGTAGGCAGGTATTAAAGGTTGCAGAGTGTCTGACCATGTTGTCTGAATATGCTACTGACCACTCAGGCTTGTCCCAGTATCTGGCTGATGAAGCTGGCGGGGAGCTGCCATGTGTAGCCAAACCAACAAGCAGTGCAGTGCATGAATGGTTGCAGAGTGTCTGACCACGAGGTCTGACCATTTGAACGAAGGAATTGTGGATGCTCAAGAACGCAGGTAGACGATAATGATTGGGGTGGTATCTAGGGCGATTCAGGTCGTTGGAACTGTTTCTACTGTTTCAATGTTTCCAGGGAACATACGTAAGGACCGGCATATCATATGACGCTGACCAAAGGTGAGTATGATATCATCCGATAGCATACAAACTGCATCATATGATATTGTATATAAAATGGTAACTATAAATGGCTTTAGCCTAGTCAGACTGCTGGCATCTTATGATATCATCGCCGTTCCCTACATATAGGACATGAATGGTAATTTTCTGAGTACCCCCATAAGTGCGGTACGCGAAATACCTCCATAATTGTGGAGGTTGTTGTTGTTTGAATCAAGACGCTGGACTCCACTGTTTCTTTTTGGGGCTACAGGTAGCAGCTTCTAGGCAGCTCCCTTTCCCTTTCCTTCGGCCAAACTTAAGGCTACCTAGTGTGCCTGAGAGCTAACATGACATGCATTCCAATGCAGCTGCAAGCTTTGGGTTGGCCCAGTGGCTGGCTGGAAGCTGCCACAAGTAGCCCAAAAAAGAATCAAGACGCTGGACTCTTGAAGGGATATGGACCGTGGGGACTGCGTAAAGTTGCTGTTGTCGTTTACCACGAGCTTGTATAGAGGACATGTGCTGGTTACCGTTGGGGTGGTTGGGAGGGGGAGCAGGTGACCTTGTAATCTTGCATGATGGGTTGGGGTGGGAGTATTCGGAGTAGTATTGGTCGGCCACATGAATCACGTAACCTTCGCTAAGGGGATGTGGACAGGGGGACTGCGTATAGTTGTTGTTATTGTTTACATCAAGCTTGTTTATGACATGTCGGTGGACAGCTTAGCCTTGTGAAGTTTGATCATGTTCTCATGCTCTAAGGCGATATGCAAGAGTATTCGGAGTAGTATTAATCGGTCACATGAATCACGTAACCTTTCCTGAGGGGATGTGGACAGGGGGACTGCGTATAGTTGTTGTTATTGTTTACATCAAGCCTTTTTAGAGGACATGCGGGTAAACAGCCTAGCCTTGTGAAGCTCGATCATGTTCTCATGCTCCACGGCTATGTGAATGCGGTTATCACGCTCCACCTGAAACCTGCAACGCACATGTGTGGACAGCTTAGCCTTGTGAAGCTTGATCATATTCTCATGCTCCAAGGCTGTATGCAGGAGTATTCAGAGTAGTATTGGTCGGCCATATGTATCACATTACGTCTCCTAAGGGGATGTTGACAGGGAGACTGCTTATAGTTGTTATTATTGGTTACATCAATCCTGTTTAGAGGACATGGGCATTATCCCCATCCTCACGACCTCCCTCGTCGTTACAAGCAGGCAGCGTTTTTTGGCAGAGCCCTCCCTTCTGGGGGGCAGAAGCCCCCAGATTCACCCCGTTGTCCATCCGACCAACCGACGACCGAGACATGGTCTGACACGTCAGCCAACTATCTCGTAACTAACAGGCTTCGGTCCGCTCCATTCCGTCGCCACCTGTTGTTCGGATAACCGCACTCTCCGCCAATTTTCCGCGTCGCTTGCAACGCTGCCTAGGTCTTGTTCTACTCGTAGCAGCTTCTAGGCAGCTACCTGAGCCAGACACAGGGCTACTCCCCTGGATTTCAGGAACACTGGTAAGCTGACCATGCCAGCCATCAGATGCGCCAGCTAGTGCTAGCTTTTATCGAGTAGCCAGATAGGGGAGCTGCCCAGAAGCTGCTACATGTAGCTCAAAATAAAAACGCTGTTTGTGTGGCGATACCCACCAAATAATGAAAAGCCCACTTGCAGGGTCCGAGAATAAGTTGGTGAACGCCCGTTTAACACACATGTGTGTGAATGAGGTGAAGGCTTTTATGGGCCATAAGGACTTCTAAGAGATAGCATCGGGAGGGCGGTGCGTGTGTGCCAGTGTGTTTGTGTGTGGGCCAGTGTGTAGGCAGCCAGCTTGTAGCATGGCATGTTCCATTTGTCCCCGGTGTGTGTGTCTGCATGTGTGAGAGTGTGTGTGTGTCTACATGTGTGTGTGTGTGTGCCTGCGTGTGTGTGTGTGTGTGTGTGCCTACGTGTGAGTGCCTGTTTGTGTCTACATGTGTGTATGTGCTTGCGTGTATGTGTCCGTGTGTGTGTGCCTGTGTGTGTCTACATGTGTGTATGTGCCTGCGTGTGTGTGTCTACGTGTGTGTATGTGTGTGTGCCTATGTGTGTGTATGTGTCTGCGTGTGTTAAGAGCACTCAGTGTGGTGATGACATCACTTCATCACGAGGGTGGGTTTGGTTTGGTTACATGCAGGCTTGTATTTAAGGTGCTACATTTGTGTTTACATTTGTATCTGAGTGCTACATTTTGTATTTAAAGTGCTACATTTAGCGCGCATGCTACATAACATACCTTGGTGTTTTAGGGGTGCTACGTAACAGCCTCGTAGGGTTGCTTTGTTGGGTCGAAACAGCTGCTAGTAGCACAACGAGGGCTACTAGGAGCACCCTGGTGCTACGTTACAGCCTAGTGGGGTGGCTTTGTTGGGTCGGTTAACAGCTGCTAGTAGCACAACAAGGGCTACTAGGAGCACCCTGGTGCTACGTTACAGCCTAGTGGGGTTGCTTTGTTTGGTCGAAACATCTGCTATTAGCGCAACGAGGGCTACTAGGAGCGCCCTGGTGCTACGTTAAGACACTGGTTCCTTTCCTTAAAACAAACTGATTGCGAGGGTGGGTTTGGTCTTGTTACGTGGTATGTCGGCCTTCAGGCTGCTCAGTGTGGGTCTCGTTGGTGTTTTTTCTGTTGGGCTACTCGTAGCAGCTTCTAGGCAGCTCTCTGAGCCAGAAACAGGTCTACCCCTTGATTTCAGGAGCACTAGTAAACTGACCATGTCAGCCGTCTAATGCACCAGCTTGCGCTAGCTTTTATAGAGTAGCCAGGGAGGGGAGCTGCCCAGAAGCTGGTAAATGTAGCCCATAATAAATAAATAAAAACTGAGTTCATCACGGAAGCACAATGCAGGGGTGATTTCGTGATGTGATGCGTTGTATATTAAAATACGATGTGATAGATGTGGGCTGTGGCTGATACCTCACATTCTGTAATTGGAATTTTATTTGTTTACATGGTCATCTAGTGTTCAACCGTATTACCAATAGGCGTATAAACGTCTGCAGCAGGGTTGTTCACGACGCTGTGTCCTGTGCCGCAGGCACAATGTCGAAAGGCCTGTTGCGTCTCAGACGCATATTTGGTGGGTTGGTTATGTCGCTGGACGCAGGCTATGGGTTGGTTGCGTCTCAGGTCGCAGGCTGCAAACAATATTGCTTCCCACGAGGCAGAGCTGGGGGAGCATCCTGAACAACAATGGTCGGCTGGTCTGCAGTATACAATTTGCCTCCGTGTGTGATTGATTGGATTGGATTGTAGCTGTGTAACATGTTTTTCAAATTGGTGCAAATTGGTGCCAACCCCGTGCAGCTCACCGTCTCCCGATTTCAAGTACCCCCGCCACCCCGTGTGTGGTACCCATGGATTAGGGTTGTTCAGGACCCTGCATCCTGCGTCGCAGACGCAACGTTGAAGGGTCCGTTACGACCTGATCCGCAACGTGGGGAGGGTCTTGGGCGCGCAGGCATAGGCCTATGGCGCCACTTTCGGACCCATGAAGTTGTAACCTTTGTCTAGGTAGCCGAGAGCCCCCAGCGAAACACCGGAAAAAAACCCGACGCAACGGCGGTATACCGAGCTTCTTTTTTTTAGACGTCATGAACCTTTGACCTGTGTTCCACCTGACGGTGTCGTGGAATGGGTAAGGTCAGTCATAGTATGCGGTAATAAATCAAAGCGCATAGTTTCGAGCAGTGCAGGAGTCGTGTGAATCGTGACTGTGTATGGTGACTGTTGGATAAACCACCCCACGCCATCGAAGCTTTGCCCTATACAATTGTTCGCGTCTGAGGCAGCAGAACTGGGGTTCCTCCTGAAATACGCTGCTTCCCAACATCTTCCCTCCAATGAAGATGAAGTTCATCTTATCCCCTTGAACTTGATCTGAGCGTTTAAACCCAAGGATTTTTATGTATTGCTGAGGGCTATATTAGTCAATTCGACATTTGAATTTTGAAATGAAAGCCTCGGTAGTAGCCTGTCCTCTATAACCAGGGCACTACTTCTTGCCAAATTGGTCAGCGCTTATTAAAGAGCACAAACTTCAAATTGGTCAGCGATTTTTTAGTGCAAAAAGCGCAAAAACTACGCGCTGCTCCCACAGGGGGTTGAAAAAACTGCGCGAAACGCGCGAAGGGGCTCAAAAAGGCAGCACGGCACCGCGCTGCCGCGCGCGCTAAGTAGTACTCCATCCATTACATGAAGGCTCCCCAGGTGTTCAGCTATGTATGAATTGAGGCCTCTGTTAGGCTGTTAGGGGTTTATAGCTTACTGAGATCTACATACCGGTATAATATCATTGGATTGTTACAGGGGTTTAAGCCAACTCCAAGCTCCAAGTCCCCGATATTGAAGCTCTATACGGTAATAACATATCTTGCAACCTGTGTGCAATGTTTGAGAAAATGTATTGGCTTTTGGAATAAAATCGTCGACCGTAAGGACGATGATTTTGTGAAAAGAGCCTTGCTATATAATGTTATAATGGCAACCAGAGATACCAATAAACAATGCTAGTATCTTGGATTACTAATATGCATCCAGAGATTAGGTGTTAAAGAACAATTCTCTGATATTATTCAAGATAATCAGACGTTGCTGAGCAAGACTGACTTCCGAGAAATTGATGAAGGCGTCTCTAAAATAACAGACATCGACTGTCAATCCCTAAATATGTTGAACCCCAGGAATCTTGGTGATAACCAAGGAATCGGTCTTAAAACTATTACGTATGCAAATTGGATTATGTCAGAGGATAGAAACCATAGTTCAACGTACACTAACTTATTAAATAATATGGATGGTATTACATGCATAGCAATACTACGGTATGAAAGATCTAATGCGTACTTCATAGTACTGCATAGTGGCGGGCCAGGCCATTGCTAGCCTGAACGCCCGGCGGCAGACAACTCGGGACCTGGTGGGAACAGGGCCCTGCGTGGCTGCGAATACTTTGCCTAGTCAGGTGCCGACATATACCGGTATGTCGGACAATAACATTTGAAGGATGGAAATACTTAATACAATTTATACAAAAATGCGATAACAATCCTGTAATAATCGCACAATTAAATTATCATCCCAGCTGAGATGATGATTTAATTATATTGTAGCATTGCATTATTACTGTAGCAAGAACTCAGCCCCCCCCGTCGGTTAAACGATTGGTTGGGGTTCCGTTCATCACTGCGTTTTCTTTTTAAGCCCTTCCTAGCTATACTGTTGGGCAAGTCCCTTTAGCCTATTGGGCCTATCCCTGATTCCCTGGACTGTAACATACATACATCAACCTGTGATGATTTCAATGTGAATACGTACTTAAATAGTACGGCCTATTACGAGGCGTGAGGTTGAGGGGGCCAGCCCGTTTGCTTGCACTGGGGTCAACCACCAATAATTGGAGGGGGGGAGGGGATGTCATCCCCCTGGAGGAGGGTTTTGGGCCTGTTCCATGTGTCGACTGCACACGACAATGGACTGGAAGGAGACTGTCATGGGTGTAAAGTTTGGTGCACAGCTTGAGGGCGGCAACTTTGGAAATACCTAATCGGATGAGGTTGGTAAGTGCATTGTTTTATTTTTATGGGTATGGTCCCTGTGGTACCCAATGTAACAATTAAATATATGAATATATCACTTCATATCCCTGATCTGTCAGAGCTTGCTAAAGGTTTTTGTGCCGATACTTTTGTCAACAAATTGTACAGAGCGGTTGGTGTCAGATCAGTAGCGGACTTCCAATGTGTGGACGGGGGAGACATGAGGTGGGATTGGAGCATGTGATTTGATCCGGGGTCAAGAGGAGGTATGGTCTGAGTTAGTCCCAGATGATGTTTAGGGGTTCCAGCCGTTTCAGTGCTGTTAGGGGGTCCTAGGCCATGTTGGGGGATTCCAGCCGTTTCAGATCTGTTATTAGGAGGTCCCAGACCATTAGGGGGTCCCAGCCGTTTCAGAGGTATTAGGGGGGTCCCAGGCCACGAGATAGGGGGTCCCAGCCGTTTCAGGGCTGTTAGGGGGTCATGTCCGGGTCATGTTAGGGGGTTCCAGCCAGCCCTCTGGTTCCATCCGTTCCATCCGTTCCATCCGTTCCAGCCGGTTCAGCGTCGAGGAAAGACTTCTAACACCGCCAGGCTTGGGCGGGAGCCCTGAGAGTAAAAAGTAAGCGCATGGGGACTGCAGACTGAAGCTGGGAAGGATCGAGAAGAACTGCTGCGCATTGAACGTGCACTAAAAACTTTGGGCAGTCTGGGCAGGTCCAAGTTTTTTCGGTGGAGAATAATTACAAATCAGCTTGGCTAAAGAACACATCAACCCCCTATCAAGAAAGTGCCGTACTTTGACAGGGGGAATATTAACTCATGGACCCAGCAGTAGGGTTTTTATTATTGGAAATAGTTGCTAAACCCGATTACCCGAAACCGAACTGCCGTGGTTTATAGGCGAAGAACTTTCTCGTAAAATGGACAGAACTCTTCAGTACTCGACAAGTCGCCGTGGGGCAGTTTCGCAAAGCTTCTCCATAATTTTCTTTACCCCAATAAAATAGGAGATCCCATATGAGCTTTCAAAGTCTCAGTTATCGCCTCTGAGTCCAGCGCCTGCTCAAGTAGCTGACCTGCGACCCTAACCTTAGACGCGCATGGAAGCATCGTTTAGCTCTTGTCGAGGCGATGCGACGCTTTGAAGGTAATACATCCGGGATTCTATGCAGGGAAGATGCTCAGATGTGCTATGTTTTAGGTGCCACCAGAGATCTAGATTCCACCTGGACTGACTCGGGGTTTCATGCGATTTTGTGCGATGAATGCAGCGGAATGCAGCGTGGGAACGGGAACTGGTGAAGCGTCTTCTAGGCCTGTCGAATGTGCACGAATTAACAGCGGAGGGTGTCAAGGTCAGTCGTTTCCCCCATCCCGAGACATAACCTCGGAGCTAAACTCAAGGTCAAATGAGACCATGCACCAAAGCAACCCGACTCCAGCCATAGCTATGTGTAACACACAGCCACAAAGCGATCTCCCACCTAGACTTGCCTGTGGAGTTGACCCACACCCACACCCACTGACCCACACCCACACGGCCACCACAGTTTTTTTAGGCACGATTAATCAGCATTTTCCTGTTCTGAATGTTTATTTGCGAATTTGGCCATCAACATTCAGGTCTGGTTAATGTTTTAGGATTCAGAAACGTTGGCCACTGTTTTATTTTTGGGCCACTCATGGCTGTTTCCCGCCAACTCCATTAGCCAGCCACTGGGGCAAGCCTAAAGCTGTCAGCTGCTTTTGAATGCCTGTCATACAAGCTTTCAGACGCACTATCTAGATTCACGTTAGGCTCAAGGACAGCAAGGGAAGGGAGCTGACTAGAAGGTGCTACTCGTAGCTCAACAAAGAAACAGTGACGTTGGCTGGAGCATCGGCCAAGTCCGATACTTGACCGATAATTCCGAGCGACTGGTGGCTTGGCTGGTTGGCTGGAGCATCGGTCAAGCCCTATACTTATTATAATATTTCCGAGCGACCGGTGGCTTGATTGGCTGGAGCATCGGCATGCACGTTTCTTTATGTTTCGGACGACCGAGACTGTTGGCTCAGGCATCTGTCATGCCCCTCAGCTGGGCCAGGTCACCAGAATGACACTGAAATTTCAAAAGGCTATTACGAATATTCAATTGCATGCTGACTGCTGACCCCCCCTCTCCCCCCAAATTGCGCAGGACTTCACTTCCCCCCAGAGTCGGCAGGATCCCCAGCAGGGTTGTTCAGGAGGATCCCCACCTCTGCGCCCCGAGACGCAACCAATTTTACAGCCTTCGTCCTGAGACGCAACCGAACCGCAACCGACCCATAACCGACCCATAGCCCGCGTCTCGGGACGTCTCAGGACGCAACGGACCCTCCAACGTCGCTTCCGCGTCGCAAGACGCAGCGTCCTAAACAACCCTGCTCCCCTGCAGTTCTAGTCGCTACTCTGGCTCCTCCAGGTATGCTCATTGATTTTGTTATTCTTTCTGAAAGTGAGTATCTCCTAGCTTTTTGGTTTTAAGCCTCCTCCAGGGACAGCGTATTTGTGTTGTATAGCTTTTTGTAGCTATTTGTAGCTTCTTGGGTGCATTTAGGGCACACAAAAAAACCTTTTTGTTTTTACTTTTTTTATACCCATATTTTCGCCAAAACGGGGTCGAAACAAGCGATTGCTACAAATAGCAGTAAAAAAAGCCCCGGGTATGCTGAGCCACGCCTGCCTGAGCTACAAATGCATTTTTAGATACGCCCAGCGGGCTTAGCTACGATCCAGAGCTGCCTGTCTGCTTGCATATTATGAAACAAGTTGTGGTCTGTTTCACTACCTCCATGGAGTCTAATCCCATGATACCATGGATTTGTGGCGGAGCCCCCCCTTCTGGATGGGGGGCGGGAGCCCCCAGTGTCACCCATTTGTCCGTTCGACCGACCGACCGTCTGACCATGATGAAACCAGACACGTCAGCCAATGGTCTCGTAACTAACTCGCTTCCTTTGCCACCTGTTGCTCTATCGCGATCACTCTCGCCAATTTTTGCATCGAACTTGTTTCCTGCTATACATGAACATGTGGGTGTGGATGGGTGTGTGGCTGAGTGAAGGTATATAGGTATCACAAGGTTGAGGGGGACAGCTTCCGTGATCCTGAGTGGGGCATGCATGTGTTTGACTGAACAAGTGGGCGTATATGGGTGTGTGGCTGAGTGCATGTGTAAAGTATCACACGGTTGAGGGGGACAGCTTCTAGAAACCTGAGTGGGTCGTGCATGTGGTTGACTGGAACAGGTGGGTGTTTATGGGTGTGTGGCTGAGTGTATGTGTGAGCGTATCACAAGGTTGAGGGGGACAGCTTCTAGGAACCTGAGTGGGGCGTGCATGTGTTTGACTAATCAGGTGGTGGGTATGGTTGTGTTTGTGGCTGTGGCTGTGGGTTTGGTTGTAGATATGGCCGAGCATAGGTGTGTGTGTTTGTGTGGGTGGGTGTTTATGTGGGTGTGTGGGTGTGTTGGCGAGGTGGTGGGTATGGCTGGGTTTGTGGCTGTGGCTGTGGGTTTGGTTGTAGGTATGGCCGAGCATAGGTGTGTGTGTGTTTGTGTGGGTGTTTGGGTGTGTTGGCGAGGTGGTGGGTATGGCTGGGTTTGTGGCTGTCGCTGTGGGTTTGGTTGTAGATATGGCCGAGCATATGTGTGTGTGTTTGTGTGTGTGGGTGTGTGTGTTTGTGTGTGTGTGTGGGTGTGTTGGCGAGGTGGTGGGTATGGCTGGGTTAGTGGCTGTGGCTGTGGGTTTGGTTGCAGATATGGCCGAGCATAGGTGTGTGTTTGTTTGTGTGGGTGGGTGGGTGTGTTGGCGGGTGGGTGGGTGGGTGGGTGGGTGCGTGTGTGTGTGTGTGTGTGTGTGTGTGTGTGTGTGTGTGTGTGTGTGTGTGTGGGGGGGGGGGGGGGGGGGGGGGGGGGGGGGGGGGGGGGGGGGGGGGGGGGGGGGGGGGGGGGGGGGTCCTAGGAACCTGAGTGGGGCGTGCATTTGTTTGACTGAACAGGTGTGTGAATATGGCTGTGGGTGTGGCTGTAGATGTGACTGTATCCATTGCTGTGGGTGTAGGGGGGAGCATCTAGGAACCTGAGTAGTGGGGCGCGCATTTGTCTGACTGAACATGTTTGTGGCAATTGCTGTGGTTATGGCTGGGTGTGGCTGTGGGTATGGCTGAGGTTACTTGTTTGTGTTTGTATGTGGGTGGTTATGGGTGGGTGGGTGGGGCTTGTAGGAACCTAAGTAGGGCGCGCATTTGTTTGACTGGACATGTGTGTGGGTATGACTGTGGTTATGGCTGGGGGTGTGACTGGGGCATGGATGGGGGAGCGGCTGTGGGTATGGATGAGGGTAGGTGTTAGTATTTATACGTTGGTGGTGATGTGTGGGTGGTGATGTGTGGGTTGGTGGTGGTGGTGGTGGTGGTGGTGGTGGTGGTGGTGGTGTTTGGGGTTGGGGTTGGGGGGGGGGGGGGGGCTTCTAGGAACCTGATGAGTAGGGTGCGCATTTGTTTGACTGAACTTGTTTGTGGCAATGACTGTGGTTGGGTGTGTGGCTGTAGGGTATGGCTGAGGATGTGACAGAGGGTAGGTGTTTGTGTTTATAAGTTGGTGGTTATGTGTGGGTGGGTGTGAGTGGGTTGGGGGTGGGCTTGTAGGAAGCTCTGTGGGGCACACATTTGTTTGAGTCGACGGGTGTGTAGGTATGACTGGGTGCGTGGATGTGGATGTGGCTATGGGCATGGCTGTGGGTGTGGCTGTAGGTATGGCTGAGGGTACGTGTGGGTGGGTGTGGGTGTTGGGTGTTGGCGCGGGGTGGTGATGGTGGTGATGGTGGTGGTGGGGGCTTGTAGGAACCTGATTGGGGAGCGGATTTGTTTGACTAACTAGGTGTGTGGGTATGGCTGGGCGGGAAGTGGCTGGAATGTGGCTATGGGCATGGCTGTGGGTGTGGCTGTAGTTATGGCTGAGGGTACGTGTGGGTGGGTGTGGGTGTTGGGTGTTGGCGCGGGTGTTGGTGTTGGTGGTGTGTATGTGGAAGGGGGGGGGCTAGCAGGAAACTTTGTGGGGAACGCATTTGTTTGAGTCAACAGGTGTGTAGGTATGGCTGGGTGCGTGGATGTGGATGTGGCTATGGGCATGGCTGTTGGTGTGGCTGTAGGTATGGCTGAGGGTACGTGTGGGTGGGTGTGGGTGTTGGATGCTGTCGCGGGGTGGTGGTGGTGTGTGTGGGGGGGGGGGGGGGCCTTGCAGGAACCTGATTGGGGAGCACATTTGTTAGACTAAATAGGTGTGGGTATGGCTGGGTAAGAAGTGGCTGGAAATGTGGGCATGCCTTTGTCGCACGCATCAAGCTGCTCCTTAAACGGATGGAACAAATGAAGAGCCCCAAAGAAGCAAGCTTTGTGAGTGATAGCATGTGCAGCATATGTAGTATGTATAACATGTGGGTATGGCTAGGCGGGAAGTGGCTGGAAATGTGGCTGTGGGCATGCCTGTGGGTGTGGCTATAGGTATGGCTGCGTGAAGATGTGGGGGAGTGGGTTTAGGGTTTCGGTGGCATCCTCCCTCCCCGGACTCCCGGCGAGCGCTGTCTAAGAGGGTCCTAGTTCTGCCTAGGGCCTGTAATTGGTGCACGATACGAACTAGAATAAGCATGGAGGCTTCCGTTCAGCTTGCACCCGTTAGGTTTTCGTGCCTCCGCTGCCTCCACCGCCTCCATCTCACGCTTCCGGCACCCCATCTCGGCAACGCACGTCATTCGTGCGGGTGGACACGCGAGATGGGGTGACGGGAGCGCGAAATGGAGGAGGCGGAGGCGGCGGATGCAGAGGAGGCATGGGTTCAGGCTGGACGGATACCCCCATGCGTACCTTTATTCCGTCTATCCTTATCCCGTCTATTATATTTCGTAATTAAATTATCACCGTAGCACGAACTCATGGCCCCCGTCGGTTAAATGATTGTTTGGGGTTCAGTTCATCAGTGCATTTTCTTTTTAAGCCCTATACGGTTGGGCAAGTCCCTTTAGCCTATTTGGCCTTCCCCTGGACTGTAACATACATACATACATCCTTGTTTGTATCGTACTCCAATTACAAGGCCCTGGGCTGAATCAGGACCCTCACAGACAGCGCGTGCCTGTTTTGGGAGTTCGGGGAGGGGGGATGCGGGGAGGGGTGCGGGGTGCCACCGAGTTAGATCCCGAGGGTCTGTCCTAGGTCCCCGAATGTTTTACATGTGGCAATTGTTGTTGTGTCAACAAGTTCACTCGGGAAGCCTAGCTCGCCAATATTATATGTGGGCAAAGGGCCCTGGGTGGCTCTCTAGCAACTTCCACATTCCACATGCGCATGTGCAATGTGGCAGTTGCTCAGGAGAATAAAAAGGCACCCATAAAAATCCTGCTCTGCTCTGCGCTGCTGCTCTGCTCTCCTTCTCTGAGCTTCTGCTCTGCGCTCCTGCTTTGCGCTGCTGCTCTGAGCTCCTGCTTTGCAGTGCTTCTCTGGGCTCCTGCTCTGCGCTCCTGCTTTGCGCTGCTTCTCTGAGCTCCTCCTCTGCGCTCCTGCCTTGCGCTCCTGCTTTGCGCTGCTGCTCTGCTCTCCTTCTCTGAGCTCCTGCTTTGCATTGCTTCTCTGAGCTTCTGCTCTGCGCTCCTGCTTTGTGCTGCTGCTCTGAGCTCCTCTTCTGCGCTCCTGCTTTGCGCTGCTGCTCTGCTCTCCTTCTCTGCGCTCCTGCTCTGAGCTCCTGCTTTGCGCTGCTGCTCTAAGCTCCTGTTTGCACTGCTTCTCTTAGCTCCTGCTCTGCGCTCCTGCTTTGCATTGCTTCTCTGAGCTTCTTCTCTTTCCTCCTGCATTGCGCTGCTACTCTGAGCTCCTCCTCTGCGCTCCTGCTTTGCGCTGCTGATCTGAGCTCCTTTTCTGCGCTCCTGCTATGCGCTGCTGCTCTGCGCTCGTGCTCTGCGCTGCTACTCTCCGCTCCTACTCTGCGCTGCTGCTCTGAGCTCTTGCTTTGCGCAAAAGGGCTCAAGTGCTCGGGGTTTCCAGTCATATTGATTGGAGACGACTCTAGTCATCTCCACTCAATATGACTAGAAACCCCGTGGGCAAGAGAGCTGGCGAGGAAACTACTGCCTCTGCTTCTGATATGTCTTTCTATGATTCTGATATGTCTTCCCGGCGTCTTCCTATGGTTGTTTTTAACCCCTGTGGGCACAGCGCGTAGATATACGCTTTTTGCACTACAAAGCGCTGACCAATTTGACAAAATGTAGTACTCTGGTCACCAGATGGAAGAGGGTAAATTCTGGGTGAAGGGGTTTTTGGACTCGTCGAGCGTGGATTGATGGATGGAGAAGAGGTGGGCTGAAGTGCGGTTGAAGCCGTGAGAGATGAGATCCTCCACCTGCCTTATGTAGTGAATCCAGTACTGTCAGTTCCCTGTATTGAACTCAACTCACCTGAACAACCTACCCCGCCCTGTACTAAAGTCAACTCAACTGAGCTACCTACCACGCCCCCAGCCAGGTCTGCTTCTCTCTCAATACAACTGAACTGAACTGAACTGAACTGAACTGAACTGAACTGAACTGAACTGAACTGAACTGAACTGAACTGAACTGAATTGAACTGAACGGCCACGTATGCTACTACCTATATACAACAACTGCATGTGCCACTCAAGTTACCGATGAGCATTTAAAAAAAGGAAAACTGCATGTGCCACTCAGGTCGCCGTTAAGAAGAAAGACAAGGTGACTTATGATGAGATTGTGGTGTAGGGATTTCTCAAGACGTGGACCCAAGAGGTAGGACGGCATGACATGTGCTGTTGTTGTGTGACTATGGCTGGGTGAGTGGCTGGAGGTATGGCTGGGTGTTTGTCTGTGGGTATGGCTGAGGGTAGGTGTTTGTGTTTGTATGTGGGTGGTTATGTGTGGGTTGTTGGACATGTGTTGTTGTATAGCTATGGCTGTGGACGAGGCTTGAGCTCTTGCTTAATTTGCTCCGTATGCTGCTGCTCGGAATGTGTCATCATTATTATTATTATTATTGTGATTATTGTTGTTATTATTATTGTTATTGTTGTTGTTGTTATTATTATTATTATTATTATTATTATTATTATTATTATTATTATTGTTATTGTTATTGTCA
>JACBWV010000825.1:1923155-1924878 GCA_013435795.1 Chlamydomonas sp. ICE-L
ACACACACACACACACACAAAAACACAAAGGAGGATGCCACCTACCACCACCACCACCGCTACAATCAACACTACTACCACCACCACCGCCGCCGCCGCAACCACCCCCACCACTAACTTCACCTAGCCTCACCTGACCTCAAGGGCAGAACTGCTGGCTATAGAGGACCCTTGGACACAAGAGGGCATGGCTGGGTACAAGAGAATCAGTCAGCCGCCCTTGATATGTGCTCGTGGGCCATCATGCAATTGACGTTCTTGTACGATGCTTCATGCCTGAAGCATGCATTGCCCAACAACGGGCGGATGGCAATGCTGGATGCTTTGTTAACAGCAGTGTGTGTGACGAGGTCCATAGGGTTGTTGTCACGCACTGTTGTTAGCAAATCACCCAATATTGCCATCCGCCTGTCGTTGGCCAATGCATGACTACGGCACCCAGGCTTGCGGAACACCCTACAGCGACAGAAGGTACGTTTTTTTTTCTTTCCTTTTTTATTTTTTTCTTTTTCAACCCAAGAGCCCCCAATACACAAAACCTGGCAAAAGCATATGAAGAGCCCATTTCTTGTTTCAGTACAGTATCTAGAACTTAATTCCATCTCCAAACCCACTGAATTTGTTTTTTTTTTCACGTCCGAGATGCTTTTTTACACTATGCATAAACATAGTTCTTTGTTTACGTTTACCCAAAAACTCACTCCCCAAGTACATGGCTCCAACCAACCCAAACCCACATCCCTACGCATAGGTGCTCACCCTTCTAGGACAGATGGTGGAGCTTCAAAAAACCAACCCAACCAACCCCAACTCACACCCCCTGCGCACAAGTGCTCCCCTTCTCGGACAGATGAAGGGACATGCGCCACCCACCCCACCCCCACCCAACCCAACGCAACCCAACCCAACGCAGACGCAACCAAACCAAACCCAACCCACCCAAATACGCCAACCCAACCAACCCAACCAACCCAACCCAACCAACCAACCCAACCCCGCCCCCACCCACCGAACCCAATCACCAAGCCCAACCCAACCCAAACACCAACCCACCCAACCCAAACCCCAACCCCAACCCACAACCCAACCCAACCCAAACCCCAACAACCCAAACCCAAACCCCAACCCAAACCCAAACCAAACCCAACCCGGCAAAACCCAAACCCAAACCCCAAACACAAACACCATAACACGAAAACACAAACACAACAAACAACAAAAACAACCGAAAAACACAAACCCAAAAACCAAGACACAAACCCAAACACAACCCCAAACACAAACCCAAAACAGAAACCCAAACACAAACTAAAACAAAAAAACCAAAACAACCTAGCCCAACCCAACCCAACCCCAACCCAACCAAACCGGATAACTATCCAACCAAAACCAAAGCAAACAAAGTCAACCCAAACAAACCACACTCGCTCACCACCCCCTACGCCCCACGCTCACCCTTCTTGGACAAGATGGTACAGCGCACCCATACCAAACAAAACAAAGGCCAAAGCAACCGACGAAGGCCACAAAAACGAACCCAAACCAAACAAACCAAACCAACCAAAGTCAACCCAATCACACCCATACGCTGCAGCTGTTACATTTCCTGGACAGAGTTTAAGCTATAACCAAAACACCAAGGTGAACAAACAAACCAACACCAAACCACAGACGAGCACAGATAGGGCTCACCCTGTCTACGACAGATGGTATGCTCTAAGAA
>JACBWV010000825.1:1925378-1927878 GCA_013435795.1 Chlamydomonas sp. ICE-L
CCAAACCAAGGAGCCTACACCACACACCGCCACTGAATCACCCCCCCATCTAACCCCCCACCCCACCCCACCGAACGTACCCACAGCCCCCAAACGCCCGACTAATACACTACCGGCCTCTCCCCCACATGCCACCCACAACCCCGCTTGCAACAACCGCAGCTAACGACAACACCTACACAACAACAGCACCCCACTACAAACACCACAAACACCACTGCACAACACAGCTACACAACGACACAACACAACGACACAACACAACACCACTGCACGACACAGCTACACAACGACACAACACAACGACACAACACAACACCACTGCACAACACAGCTACACAATGACACAACACAACGACACAACACAACACCACTGCACAACACAGCTACACAACACAACACAACACAACAACACAACACAACTGCACAATACATCTACACAACCCACACACACAGCAAACGGCACCACTTGCACAATACAAGCTCACCAACTACACAACAACCCAACACAACGACACAAAACACAAGCAACATAAAAACAACACCAGATTACACCCTGCACAACACAGCTCACAATGATACAAACAACGACACAACACAACCACTGCACAACACACAAGCGAACACAACGACACAACACAACTACAACAAACACAACACCACTTCACAACACAGCGACAACACGACACGGAAATACAACCTAAATGCAACGACACAAGCACAAACGTACAAACAAAACAATACACAACATCAAAACAACACAACGCCGCGTCTCTTAGAACCCCCCCCACACCCCCCCCCCCCCCCCAACACACACACACAGCACACCACACACACAATCAACACACAACACACAAAGGAGGATGCCACCACTACCACCACCACCACCACCGCTACAAATCAACACGACTACTACCCACCACCACCGCCCACCCCGCCGCCAGCCCCGCAACCACCCCCCCCACCACTACTTCACCCTAGCCGCACCGACCTCAAAGGAGAACTGCTGGCGTATAGAGGACCCTTGGCAACAAGAGGCAATGGTGGTACAAAGAGAGAATCAGTCAGCCGCCCTTGATATGTCCGGGGCCATCATGCAATTGACGGTCTTGTACGATGCGTCAGGCTGAAGCTGCATGGGAACAACAACGGGCGGATGAGCATGCTGGATGCTTTGTAAGCAGCAGTGTGTGTGGGACGGAGGTCCATAGGGTTGTGGTCACGCACTGTTTGTTAGCAATCACCCCAATATTGCCATCCGCCTGTCGTTGCCAATGGCATGACTAACGGCAACCCAGGCTTGCGGAACACCCATACAAAGCGACAGAGGTACGTGTTTTTTTTCTCTTTCCTTTTTATTTTTGTTTTCTTTTTTTTTTCAACCCAAGGAGCCGGCCAATACACAAAACCTGGCAAAAGAATAATGCATGCCCATTTCTTGTTTCCAGTAAAGTATCTAAACTTAATTCCATCTCCAAACCCACTTGTAATTCAAGTACCTAGATGCTTTTTTACACTATTCATCAACATTTACGTTTGTTTACGTTTACCAAACTCACATCCCCAAGTACATGGCTCCAACCAACCCAAACCCACATCCCTACGCATAGGTGCTCACCCTTCTAGGACAGATGGTGGAGCTCCAAACAACCCAACCCAACCCAACCCAACTCACACCCCTGCGCACAAGTGCTCACCCTTCTCGGACAGATGGTACAGCTCCCACCCACCCCACCCACCCACCCAACGCAACCCAACCCAACGGCAACGCAAACCCAACCCAACCCAACCCAACCCAACCCAACCCAACCCAACCCAACCCAACCCAACCCAACCCAACCCAACCCAACCCAACCCAAACCCAACACAACCCAACACAGACCCAACCCAACCCAAACCAACCCAACCCAACCCAAAACAACCCAACCAACCAACCCGACCCAACCCACCCAAACACAAACACAAAACCAACCCCAACCCAAACACAAACCCAAACCCAAACCCAAACCCAAACCCAAACCCAAACACAAACACAAACACAAACACAAACACAAACACAAACACAAACACAAACACAAACACAAACCCAAACACAAACACAAACCCAAACACAAACCCAAACACAAACCCAAACACAAACCCAAACACAAACCAAACCCAACCAACCCAACCCAACCCAACCCAACCCAACCCAACCCAACCTATTATAACCTAATCCAAACCAAACCAAAGCAAACAAAATCAAACCAAACCAACCAACTCGCTCACACCCCTACGCCCCAGCGCTCACCCTTCTTGGACAGATGGTACAGCTCCACCCATACCAAACAAAACAAAGCCAAATCAAACCGAAGCCAAACTAACCCAAACCAAACCAAACCAAACCAACCAAATCAACCAACTCACACCCCTACGCTCAGCTGCTCACACTTCTCGGACAGATGTTACAGCTATAACCAAACAACCAATTAAACAAACAAACCAAACCAAACCACATCCC
>JACBWV010000825.1:1932878-1982878 GCA_013435795.1 Chlamydomonas sp. ICE-L
TAAAGGGGGGCGAGGGGGTGGGAGGGTAAGGGGACGCCAATTGGACTTGGCATACATCCCTGTAGCAAGCACTGAATTTGTGTTTATACTGACGACTTGGACGTGTAGAAACTGGTAACAGAGTTCCCAAATTCTGTACTGTTACACTATCCAGTCCCCTACGTCCAGCTAACTATGAAGGGGGGAGGGGGAGGGAAAGGTCCATCCAGCTCCCGTCCCTGTAGCTCTCTGCTGGCATGCGCTCCCTGCTCCCAGCTCCGCTCCACGTCCCTCCTCCCAGCAAACCGGGTTTTTTGACTGCTCGCAGTTTTTTAAAGGCATAGTGGCCGGCTCGTGGGGCTTAAAATAATGATGGGTCCATGTCGAATTCAAAAACAGTACAGCTTTCAGACTTGAAAACAAACAGTTTTACTCCTGTATTTAAAAAGCTGACCAAAAGCAAAATCGAAAGCAAAATCGGATCAAAAATGGTCTCATTGACCAGATTTTACTTCGATTAAGCTTTTGGTTCGTTTTCTGTCCGCTTTTGGTCCCCACCAAAAGCGGACAAAAAGCAAAAGCTAGATCGTCCAAAACCAAAAGCAGTGTGACCTACCCCTTAACGCCCTCGATTCTCAGAATGATATCTGATGTGGGGAAGCTCCTCCCATTGGTGAATACCGAGGGGTGATGATCAAGTGTAGCTCCATGAAACTTTTTCCAGAGGTGGTGCTCTTGAGGACGTGGAGGGACGTGAGGATGTAAGTACCGTTCATCCGCGTACATCACCAGTGTCAACGGAGGTGGTGAGCAGAGGATCTTTGAGACTACACGAGACTACCCTCTAGTCTGGTGGTAGTCTCAAAGATCACGAAGCGGAGTGGTTCAAGTCGAAGTACACCGATGTACATCGGGAGTTGCCGGCACTCGCACTCGACCGCCTACCCTCATTCGGATCCAAACCTATCCATGCTCTGTATGCGATAGATTGGGGATCAAACACCTTCGATCAGCATAGTATATAGATTCCGTTTCCTTGGACTCCACAAGTCGCAATTTTTCGCATGTGTAGCTGCTGATCGGTAGAGCAACGACAACCCAGCACAGTTCAGACTAGCAGCCGCAGGCATGGCGAACGTAGCGTATATTACCTCTTCGCAGCTGAGTAAGATCCGGGAGCAGGTGCGTAAGCGTGGGAGTGGGATGCGGGGTGTGGTGTGGTGTGGTGTGTGTGGGGGGGGAAGCCTTCACTTCAGTAGCTCGACCAGCAGATAGACAATAAAGCAACAGTTCATACTTCCGACCTGTTTTGCGACTGTTACATTAGGAACTACTTCGCTGCTCTCCGGCATTCGACTTCAGAGTACGCGCGGTGAGGGATTAACGTAGAACGAAAACTAGTTTGCTGGTGGCGAACGGGGCAATGGACTTGCCCAGCCTAATTGCACTGCGTGGCGATTTCTTCCTGAAGATGCCTACATGCACGGCCGACCTGCAACTATCCCTCCCCACCAGCTCTTGCTTCGAAAAAAACCTGGTGTTGAACCTGTCAACATCTTCAGTTTGGAGGAGGGGGGCAGGGAGGGGTGGTGGTTGGTTTTGGGGCTGGATTGGTGAGTTAGGTGTGTTGGGTTGGGTAGGTTTGGTTTGTTTTTGGGGTTGGGTGGGTTCGGGATTTGGGGGTGTGGGCTTTGGTTTGTGGAGTGAGTTGGGGGTTGGTGTGGTGTTGGGTTGGGTAGGTTTGGGTATTGTGGGTTAGTTTTTGTGTGGGTGTAAGGTTTGATGGTGGTCTTGTTGGCTTTGTGTTTTTTGAATTTTTTGTTGGTGTGTTGTTGTTTTGGGCTTGATTTGGTTTTGTTGGGTTGTGTTTGGATTTTTTGGGGGTCCTTGGTTTGTTTGTGTGGTTTGTTCTTGGTGTTTATTGGTGTTTTTTTTTGTTTTTGTTTGTTGTTTTTCGTTTTTTTTTTTTATTTACTTTTTTTGATTATTTTCTTTTTTTGTTATGGTGTGTTTGGTTTTGGTTTTTGTTTTTTTATAATTTTTTATTGTTTGTGTTTGTGGTATTGTTGTTTTTTTTTTTGTTTGTTGGGTTTTTTTCGTTTTTTTTGGTGTGTGAGATGGGTGGTGTTTGGGTCCGGGGTGATGTAGGTGGGGTAGGGAGGTGATGCGGGGAAGCTGGAGTGGGTTTGGGGTGGGATGGGTTTGGGTTTGGGTTTGGTGTTGGTGTTGGCGTGGTGGTTTTGGGGAGCTGGTGTGGGGGTGAGTTGGTGATTTTGGGAAGCTGGGGTGTGGGTGGGTATGGGGGTGGCATGGGGGTCGGGCTGGGTTTTTTATTTTTGGTGGAAATCTGGTTTTTTTTGTTGTTTTGGTAGTTGTGGGAAGACATGGGGTGGGTAGCGTTTTAGGGGTGAGCCATGGGGGTGGCAAAAATATATCAAAAACAAAAAGCAAAACTTGCCTTGTCCTTCCCGTCCCACCAAACATCTGATTCTCCTCTTTTTCATTTCTCCTCATTTGTGTGTCTGACTGTCTACCATGAGCCCCCCACACACATACCCCAGAGCCCCCACACAAACCCAAACACCCACACCCACACCCTCACACCCACAAACCCAAACACCCACACCCACACCCTCACACCCACAAACCCAAACACCCACACCCCCACCCACACCCCCACAAACCCAAACACCCACACCCACACCCCCTCACAGTCCACAAACCCAACAACCCCACCCACACCTCCCACCCCAAACGCCACACCACCACTCCACATACATACACAACCATATCACTACACATCCACACACATAACCCCCCACCGCCCCCCCCCCCCCCCCCCCCCCCACACACACAATCACACACATACCCCACCCACACACACTACCCCCCCAGGCCCCCTCCACCCGCCCCCCCTACCCGATCACATTTGTGCAGGTGAAGGACCACAATGCAGAAACGACCCCGGAGGAGAACCGGCGAACCCTGAAGGCTGTAAGCGATGACAGGGCAGCTAGGTGGCCCAACACACTGTCGGTAAGCTTTTTACACCAGATTTCCTTTATTTAATTAATTAGTTATTGGTTACAAGAAATGCTGATGCCATTTAGCGATGACAGGGCAGCTAGGTGGCCCAACACACTCTCGGCAAGCCTTTTTGCACCGTATTTAATTCATGTGATTAATAAATGATTGTTTGTACAAAAATATACTGAAGGCAGCTAAAAGCGATAAAAGGACTAACAAACTCTTGTATTTAGTTTTTACATTTATTTTGTGTCGTTAATAAATGATTGGTTAAAAACAACTGAAAGTGGTTAGCAATGACAGGGCAGCTAGGTGGCCCAACACACTTTTGGTAAGCTTTTTTTCACCGTATTTAATTCATGTGATTAATAAATGATTGTTTCTACAAAAATATACTGAAGGCAGTTAGCGATAAAAGGGCAAACAAAGTCTTGTATTTTTTTTTTTTAGTGTCATTAATAAATGATTGTTTGTACACAAATTGACTGAAGGCAGTTAAAAGCGATAAAAGGGCAAACAAAGTCTTGTATTTTTTTTTTACATTTATTTAGTGTCATTAATAAATGATTGTTTGTACACAAATTGACTGAAGGCAGTTAAAAGCGATAAAAGGGCAAACAAAGTCTTGTATTTTTTTTTTACATTTATTTAGTGTCATTAATAAATGATTGTTTGTACACAAATTGACTGAAGGCAGTTAAAAGCGATAAAAGGGCAAACAAAGTCTTGTATTTTTTTTTTACATTTATTTAGTGTCATTAATAAATGATTGTTGTACACAAATTGACTGAAGGCAGTTAAAAAGCGAAAAAAGGGGCAACAAAGTCTTGTATTTTTTTTTTTACATTTATTTAGTGTCATAATAAATGATTGTTTGTACACAAATTGACTGAAGGCAGTTGAAAGCGATAAAAGGGCAAACAAAGTCTTGTATTTTTTTTTACATTTATTTAGTGTCATTAATAAATGATTGTTTGTACACAAATTGACTGAAGGCAGTTAAAAGCGATAAAAGGGCAAACAAAGTCTTGTATTTTTTTTTTACATTTATTTTGTGTCATTAATAAATGATTGTTTGTACACAAATTGACTGAAGGCAGTTAAAAGCGATAAAAGGGCAAACAAACTCTTGTATTTATATTTTACATTTATTTTGTGTCATTAATAAATGATTGTTTGTACACAAATTAACTGAAGGCAGTTAAAAGCGATAAAGGGGCAAACAAACTCTTGTAATTTTTTTTACATTTATTTGTGTATCGAAATTGAAACTGTTACATCCGTGTAATACAGTTACTCACAGGACGTGATGTTAAGGATACCACAGCGTAAGCCGGAGCTCTTTATTTTGTCTCGTTAATAAATGAATGGTTAAAAACAAACTGAAAGTAGTTAGCAATGACAGGGCAGCTAGGTGGCCCAACACACTCTCGGCAAGCTTGCTTACAACAGATTTCCATTATGTTATGAATTGATTATTGATTACAAGAAATGCTGATGCCAGTTAGCGATGACAGGGCATCTAGGTGGCCCAACATACTTTCTGTAAGCTTTTTATATTAATTTGAAGTGATTTAGAAGTGATTGGTTGCACAAAAATGCTGAATGCAGTTATCGATCGGAACATTGGCAGAGTGTGTTGGCAACGGAAAGTGATGTGGTCAAGGTGTGCGTGTGTGTGTGTTGGTGTTGGTGTTGGTGTGTGTGGGTGGGTGTGGGTGGGTGGGTGGTGGTGGGGGGAGGGGGGGGGGGCAACGGAACGACAGGTGGCTATTATGGAGCTGACTGAAGCCAGATGTGTATGAGGCAGTTGGCTGACGATTCCCAGATTCACCCCATAGTCCGTTTGACCGACCGACCGACCGACCGACCGAAAAATTGAAGCCTGACACGTCAGCCAACTGTCTCATAACTAACTGACTTTGGTCAGCTCCAGTCCGTTGCCACCTGCCGTTCCATTGCCAACACACTCCGCCATATTTCCACGTCGCTTGCAACGCTGCATATGCCTTGCTTCTGACCACATGCCCCCATTCTGTTGCCATTCTGTCACCATTCTGTCGCTGCATGGCACTGCATGGGTCTGGCCAAAGCAGTCAGAAATGGACCCCTGAACCCCCGGACTCCGCGCTCCCTGGGGTTTGGGTGGCAGCGCATCGCACTGGGGTAGAACCAAGTCGCTAAATTTGCGACGCGCCGCACACTACTTAGTCAGTGGTTTTATTTTTGAAGAGCACATTTGAGTGGTATGTATTTGAGTGGTATTTATAATCATGTACATGTCCTTTATTGAAGTAGCTTACGTTGAACTGTTTTGAGTGTGATTTATTTGAGATCTATACATTTTGTTTGTATCAATTTGAGTGGTTTTAAATGGGTGGCTTTTATTTGTGTGGCATGCATTTTATTGGGTTTTGTAGTAGTGGAAATTGATTGCGTGGTACATATTTCAGTGATATTTGATCGCATGGTCTCATTTTTATTTGTCTACATTTAATTTGTTCTTATTTTTATGGTATATTTTGAGGTGGTGTTTTATTGAGGGTTGTGTATTGATTGTTAAATATTGGAATTGGAATTTAATTGTTTTTCTTTAGGGTTTAGGGTTTAGGGTTTAGGGGTTGGGGCCCATGTTTTATCCGTTAGGGCTTAGGGCTTAGGGTTTATGGCTTAGGGTTTAGAGTTTAGGGTTACATAAAAGTTCTGCTGTATTTATTTAATAATCATTTATCTGAGTGGTAAATAATTGGGATGTTTTTAATTAAATGGTATAAACTTTTGTGGTACCTCGCTGAGTTTTTATTTTTATTAATCATTTATTTAAGTGGAATTGATTGGCATGGCATTTAGGCGAGTGCTATTTATTTTTGTGCCGTATATTAAATGATGCTTTTTGTATGTTGTACGTATGTCAGTGGTAATGTTTCAAGTGTCACTCATTTGCATGGGATTTATTGAAGTAGTTTTTGTTGGTGGTGCACATTTAAGTGATCTCGTTTTAGTTGTATTTAGTTGAGTGGTAGGTTTATGACTGGTATTTATTTTAATAGTACATATATATTTGATTTGTATTCATTTGATAGTTATTTTTTTGTTTATTTGATAGTTTAACGAAAAAGGGGTCTAGGGGGGGCATTATCTCTGTTCTCAGACTCATTTCACCACCATCACCCAACCCCACATTACACCACTACTACATAAAATTACCACCAATGCAGATCATACACAGTACCAGCAAAACCACCATACACAATACCATCACCAACCACCACATCACGGCAAAAACACTGTCTTCATAGTCCTCCTTCAAGTAATGAACTTGTTTCAGCACTACCACACACAACCACACCATACTGCGTACCACCACGACCACCTGTACTACAATATTACCACTCACAATGGCACCACCACACACACACGCAAACAAACACAAACACTGTCTTCATGTCCTCCTTCATGTAATGAACTGTTTACCAGCACTACCACCACAACCACCACCACTACTGCCGTTACCACCACGACCACCTTTACTACCAATATTACCACCTTCACCACTGCACCACCACACACACACGCAAACAAACACAAACATGTCATCATGTCCTCCTTATGTAATGAAACTGTACCAAGCACTACACCACAACCACACCACCAATATGCCGTACCACACGACCACTTATATACCAATATTACCACCTTCACCACTGCACCACCACACACACACGCAAACAAACACAAACACTGTCTTGCATGTCCTCCTTCATGTAATGAACTGTTTACCAGCACTACCACCACAACCACCACCACTACTGCCGTTACCACCACGACCACCTTTACTACCAATATTACCACCTTCACCACTGCACCACCACACACACACACAAACAAACACAAACACCGTCTTCATGTCCTCCTTCAGGCACAACGATGCCGTAGGGCAATATTTAACTCTGCTAGCAGCTGTACTACCACTACCACCACACTGCTACTGCACCACACACACACACACACACACACACACACACACACACCACACACACAAGCAAACAAACATACAAACAAACAAACAAACACAAACACTGTCTTCTTGTCCTCCTTCAGGCACAACGATGCCGTAGGGAGATATTACCTATGCTAAGCAGCTTACACCACTACCACCACACTGTAATGACCACCTCCAACAACACCACACCAACCACACAACACAACACACACACACACACACAAGCAAACAAACATACAAACAAACAAACAAACAAACAAACACAAACACTGTCTTCTTGTCCTCCTTCAGGCACAACGATGCCGTAGGGAGATATTTAACTCTGCCAGCAGCTTTACTACCACTACCACCACACTGCTACTGCACCACCACACACACACACACACACACACACACACACACAAACAAAAGCAAAACAAACATACAAACAAACAAACAAACACAAAACTGTCTTCTTGTCCTCCCTCCCCCCCCCCCCCCTTCAGGCACAACGATGGCCGTAGGAGATATTTAACTCTGCCAGCAGCTTACTACACTACCACCACATCTGTATGGCACCACCACACACACCACCACCACACAAAACACACACCACACACACACATACACAAAAAAACAAACATACAAACAAACCAACCAACCACCAACACGGTTCTCTGTCCTCTTCAGGCACAACGATGTCGTAAGGAGAGGCCAACAAGAAAGGCGGAGGCGGCGAGTCGGAGAATTAGAGGTGAGACAACACGGCGAGTGTTGGGCAGGTATATTGTAGGTATGTAAGGATGTATGGTGGCTCGGCTCTCCCCACCCCCACCCTCACCATCACCACCACCCTTCCAACCTCTCACCCCCCAACACCCACCACCCACCGCACCACCACCCCCACCCCAACCGAACCCGTCACCCCAAACAGGGCCCAGAACCCCGCACACCTCACCCCACACCCCAGCCCGCAAACCCAAGCCCGCACAACCGAAAAAGCAGCAAAAAAACATACCGCACCCCCATCCCAACTCCTCGCCCTGAAACCCCGAACCAAACCCGGACCACTAACCCCTCACCCCCCACACCCCCCACCCATCCCTCACCCCCAGCCCGTGAAACACGTCACCCCGCACACCTGACCCCTAGCGCTAACCCATAACCCCCACAATGACCATCCCCCTCACCCCACCTTGCCACCAACACGCACCCCGACACCACACCCCCAGCACAGAACCCCCACTACCCTCACCCATCACCCCACATACTCACCCCACTCCCCACTCCTCGCCCCTCACCCTCACCCCTCACCCCCCAACCCCACACCACAACCCCACAACCCACACCCATCACCCCACACCCAAAACCCGCACCCACCCTCACCCCCCCCCCATCCATTCACCCCCAATCTCTTACCCCTCACCCCTCACCCTCACCCCTTCCCCTCCGTCTCACCCCTCACCCCTCAACCCTCAACCCTCACCCCCCACCCCTTGCCCCTCACCTCACCTCACCCACACACCTCACCCCCCAACTCCCCACTACTCGCCCCTCACCCTCACCTCTCCCCCCCCCCCCCCCAAACCCATCAATAAAACCAACCCCTCACCCTACCCCCTCACTATCACTCCCCACACCCATCCATAACCCACGAACATCACACAAACCACTCACCTTCACCCACAATTAACATAACATGCACTCACCCTCACAGTTCACCCACCCCTCCCCTTCACCCACACCCCATCACACACCCCCATCACCACCCCCCCATCCTCACCCACACACCGAAATACCAACAAAAAAAACCCTCACCCTCTCCCCCACTCCCACCCCTTCCTCACCCACCCATCCCGCAACCCCCACCTTAGCGCAGATGACTGGAGGAGGCAAAGATGCAAGCAGAACAGGGCATGCACAAGTCACACTACCCACCTCAACCCTCCACCCTCACCAACCCCAACCTCAACCCCCAACCCTAGCCCAACCCCAACACCTCCCAACCCCATCCCACTCCCAACCCCCTTCCCTCTCCCCAACCCCAACCACAAGGCAGATCGAACGAGGAGGCAGAGATGTGAGCAGAACGCAATGTGACAACTCCCAATGCACCCTACACTCCACGCCCACCCCCCACCCCTCCCTTAACCCCAACCCCATCCCCAACAACCATCTTTCCCCAACCCCCCCACCTCAACCCCCACCCCCATCCACTAACCCCATCCCCCAACCCCCATCCCTCCCCCTCCTCGCTTATCCCCACACCCCATCCTAACCCCTTCTGAACGCAGATCGACCGACAGGAGACAGAGATGCGAGCTGAACAGCGGCGTGCGCAAATCGAACGTGCCAACAAAATCCTGTTTGACGAGACTGATCGTGTGAAAGGCTTTCACAGTGCCATGCTGGTCAGTGATGTGTTGCACGAGAACAACCAGCTGGTGGGCTACAAGCGCCAGATCGATGTGTTGAGGAAGGCCCAGGAGGCGGCCTATGTTGAGCAGCAGAAGCAGGCACAAGAGTAGGTGGTTGAGGGGGGGGTGGTACGGGGTGTTCAGGGGGGGTGCGGTGGTTGTGTGTGTGGAGGGGGGTGGGGGGTGGGGAGGGGGTACAGGGTGGCTGGTTGGGTAAAAGCGCCAGATGAGGTGTTGAGGAAGGCCCAGGAGGGGGCATATGTTGAGCAGCAGAAGCAGGCCAGGAGGTCGGTGGGGAGGAGGGGTTAAGGGGGGTTGTTTATGTGTTGTGTATGAGTGGTTGGGGGGGGGGGGGGGGGGGGGAGGGGGGGGGGGGTAAAGTGTTTGTGTGTCATGTGGGTGGAGGGGGTTATATGGGGTGGGGTGGGGGGGTGGGCGGGGGGCAGCAGAAGCAGGCACAGGAGGTAGGTGGGGAGGGGGTTATGGGGTTTTGAAGGGTGTGTGTGGGGGGGAGTCCGGGGGGGCTGGGTGTGTGTGGGGGCGGAGGGGGCTGGTGAGTCAAGCGCCATATCATTGTGTTAAAGAAGGACCAGAAGGCAGGTGGGATGGGGAGGTCAACCAAAGACCAACGCCTGCACTATCACCAATGCCAGCACCAACACATATACCAAACTTTTCTCCTCACCCTTCCCTCTCAGATGGTGCATGATGCAGAGCTTTGCAGGCTTGAGGCCTAGCGTCCACAAGCGCAATTTTACCTCCACCGGCGCCCTAAGTAACTCCTTATCACCCTACCTCTTATTTTAGCACAACACAAATGACAAAACTTACACCAACACTACACCAACTCCTACACCAATCCCACCACACCCACAGTAACACCACCCTTTTCCCACCACCCCACCACCCCGTAGAGGCTGATGCGCGAAGCTCGCAAGCTTGAGGCACAAAACGCGTCACAAAAGCAATGGAGACAAAGCCCGCACTGAAGGACGTGGAACGATCAGCCCCCTCCCCCCCCCCCCCCCCCCCCCCCCCTCACCCTCCCCCCTAATACCACCACCACCATGACCACACCCCCACCACCCTTTACCACCCACCCACCAATTCCCTTGCAGATGGCTGATGCTGCAGAGCTCCGCAAGCTTGAGGCCACAGCGGTCCACAAAGCAATGGAGACAAAGGCACGCCACACAGACAGGACAGGTGGAAAGACTTCAAGGCCCCCCCCCCCCCCCCCCCCCCATCCCCTCCACCCCAATCACCACCACACATGACCACAACCCCCACCTTTACACCCACCCCCCAATTCCCTTGCAGCGGCTGATGTGCAGAGCTCCGCAAGTTGCGCACAGGCAACAAGGCAATAGAGTTCAAAGCACGCAATGACAGGACAGGTGGAAGATTGAAGCCCCCCCCAGCCACCACCCAAAGACCACACACCCCACCCTTTCCACCACCCCACACACCCTTCCTTGCAGATGGGCTGATGCTGCAGAGCTCAGCAAGCTTGAGGCACAGAGTCACAGGCTATAGAGGCAAAGCACGTACTGACAGGACAGATGGAAGGACTTGAAGGCCCACCCAGGCCACCACCACATGACCCACACACACCACCCTTTCACCCACCCCTCCCCCACATTCCCTGCAGACCGGCTGATGCTGCAGAGCTCCGCAAGCTTGAGGCACAGCGTCACAAAGCAATAGAGACAAAGCACGCACTGACAGGACAGCTGGAAGACTTGAAGCCCCCCCCCCAACCCCCCACCACCATGACCCTCCCCCCCCCCCCACCTTTTCCACCTCACCCCCAATAACCCTTCCCCTTGCAGACGGGCTGATGCTGCAGAGCTCCCCAAGTTGAGGCCAGCGTCCACAAAGCAATAGGAGAAGGCCGCCACGACAGGAAGCTGGAAGGACTTGAAGCCCCCCCACCCAAACCCCCACCAACTTGAACCCCCCCCCACCACACCTTTTCACCCACCACTCACCAATTCCATTGCAGATCGGCTGCATGCTGCAGAGCCACCTCAAGCTTGAGGCAACCAGCGTCAAAAGCATAGGCAAAGCATGCACTGAACAGGACAGGGGGAAGACTTCAAGCCCCCCCACCGCCCACCCCCCCCAACCAAACCTTCCCTCACACACCAATCACCACCAACCACACCTGACCACCCCCCAAACCACCCTTTCCAACACACCACCAATCCCTTGCAGATGGCTGATGCTGCAGAGCTCCGCAAGCTTGAGGCACAGCGTCACAAGTGCTTATAGAGACAAAGCACGCATGATAGGACAGGGGAAGACTTCAAGGACCGAATTCGTTCTGAGAGGCGGGACAACACTAGAGAGGGAGTGTGCTCAAGCAACGTGCGCTGGAGGAGGAGGAGGAGATGAGACAGAAGGAAGAAAGCCAGGGGGGGGGGGGGGGAAAGGGGAGTGGGCGACTGCGGGGGGGGGGAATAGGACTCTAGGGTGATGCCCCAGCGGTGAGGATAGTCGGTCCCCATGAGAGGAGGCCGGGGCAGGCAGGGGGCCGAGAGGATAGTTTTACGGAGGTGCGGCGGAGAGGGGTTCTGTCTGTGTGTGTGGGGCGGGGTGGGTGGGGGAGGGGGGGGGGGGGAGGAGAATCGCGTGCGAGTGGGGGGAGCAGGAAGACCGCAGTGATTACGATAGGGCAGAAGGAAGAGCAGGTGTGGTGGCGAGGAGGAAATGGGGGGGGGGGGGGGAAGTAGGGATAGTGGGGGGGGGGGGTGAGGTTAGATAGAGGTGGGACAACAGAGAGGAGGATGTGCTGCTAAAGCAATGTGCCCTCGAGGAGGAGGAGGAGATGAGCAGAATGGAAGCAGCTAGGTGTGTGGATATAGGGGGAAGGTGGTGGGTGGGTGGGTGTGGGGGGGGTGAGCCGGTGGAGGGGTTGTGGGTGTGGGGGGAGGTTGAGGGTGGGGGGGTGGGTTGGTGGGGTGGGGGGGGGGCTGGAGGGGGTAGGATATGGTGGGACACTAAGAGGGAGGGTGTGCTTCTGAAGCAGCATGCGCTTGAGGAGGAGGAGGGGGCGATGGGACAAGGGAGAACAAAGGGAAGCGCCAGGTGAGTGGTATATAGGGCCGGAGGGAAATGTGTGTGGGGGGGAGGTGAGGGGTCGTTGTTGGGGGGGGCTGGGGGGGGGGGTAGTACGAGGGGGGGACAACAAGAGGGAGGGTGTGCTTCTAAAGCAGCATGTGCTTGAGGAGGAGGAGGAGGATGAGGAGGAGATGAGACAGAAGGAAGCAGCCAGGTGTGTGGGATATAAGGGGTAGGGGTAGGGGTAGGGGCAGGGGGGGGGGGGGGGGTAGATAGAGGCAATGCAACAAAAGCGGAGCGGTATGCTTAATCAATCAGCATGTGCTGAGGAGTGGAGATGAGGCAGACGGAAGCAACCAGGTGTGGGGGATACTGGGGTGAGGGGGCAGGGGGAGGTGTCCCCGGTGGGTGGTGGGGGGGGGGGCGGCCGGGGGCGCCGGCGGGGGGGTTCAGAATTAGAGCATTGCAAACACTGAAGGGGAGGGGTATGATTAGCACCAGATGTTGCTTGAGGAGGATGGAAGATGCGGCAGAAGGGAGCAACCAGGTGTGGGGGATACTGGGGATGAGAGGGAGTGTGTGTGGGGGGGGGGGGGGGGGGGGGTGAGATAGAGCGCATTTGCAACATAAGGGAGGGTATGCTTATCAATCAGATGTGCTTGAGCGAGGTGGAGATGAGCAGCCGGAAGCAACCAGGTGTGGGGGATACTGGGGATGAGGGGAGTGGGTGTGTGTGGGGGGGGGGGGGGGGGGGGGAAATAGAGGCCTCGGCCACAACACGAGAGAGGGTGCGCTTACTCAATCAGAATGTGGTGGAGTAGGAGGAGGAGATGGGCAGAAGCAAGCAGCCAGGTGGTGGGGAAGTATAGGGGGGGAGGTGTGTGTGATGGGGGTGTGTGTGTGCTGTGGGGGGGGGGGGGGGGGGATGGGGTGACTGCATACACACTACTTACACACCTCACCTTTACACTCACATCCCATAAACTCATTACACATTACAATCACACCCCTAACGCATCTCACCAGCTCCTACTACTCCCCTATCCTGGGGGGCCCCCAACCCCCCACCCCCCTACCCCAACACACACACACACACTACACCACACACCCACCAACCCAAACACCCACCACCAAACACCCACTAACACCCAACGATCGCCCACCACCCTAACACCCCCCAAAACCCAAACACCCAAACCATCGCCCCACCCACCCCTGCTTTGCAGGATTGCCCGAAGAAAGAAACTCACTGTGTACACCAAAGAGACCAACCTCGATTAAGGGAGGGGCACCAGAAGCTTCTCCCCCCCCCCCCAAATCCACACCACACACACAATTAAAGACCACACAAAAAACACACAACACACACACACACACCACGGGCCCCGGCCCCCCCCGGCGTGGCAGGAGGCGAAAAGAAGGCCGGGGAAAACAAAGCGGGCCGCCAGAAAGAAAGGGAGGCAAGCAGAAGAAGGAGCACCCCCCCAGCCCCCTCCCACCACACCGAGAACACAAGCGCAAACACACAGACAACAAACAAACAAAACAATTTCTCAAGCAAACCACACACAAATAAACACAAACAGTACACACCAACTACACAAGGCCCTCACGCACACAATCACGAACCAACACACAACGACACAAGCACAAACCCCACACACATAACAAAAAGTGCAAGCACCCCCACACAAACCACACACTTACAACACACACACCCACAAACAACAAAAACACACGAAACACACAAAACCTTCGCCCTGAAACCCCCTACTTTGTAGGGATTGCCCAAAAACAGATGCTCACTGTGGACACCAACCGGCCAACCTCAATATAATCCACCCCCCCTCTGAAACAACAAGTTCCCGGCTACTCTCCAGACTTGCCTGGTTGACCCAAGAAGAATAAACAAGAAGGGTGCACAGAACAAGTTAAGAATCAAACCCCACACCAAATTTCCCACTGCATCTCCACTCTAAAATCATCCTCTTCAAACCAAACCGCATATCTTTCCAACACTAAACTAACCCACCATCCCCTATCTCATATTAACATCACCTCAGAACACAAATAGCCACCAAAACTACCTACCACACTACAATTACGACTCACTTAACACCAAATCCTGCATCCCCCCAAGCACATACACTAACCACCCCAACACCACGTAAACCATCCCACACCCCCCATCTACCCACCCATCTCCACCCCCCCAAGAAATACCATTCAATACACCAACCAACTACTACCCGCAACAACACCTCATCATCACCTTCATAACTAAGCAACCAAACACCCCCATCTCAATAAATAGCTACATCTCTCTCCCCCACCTCTCCATTTACCACAAACCACATAAAACACGCTACGGAACTTCAACTTAAACTCCTCCATATATAAGCACCCCCCCAGTACCAAAACTATGTACACCCGTGCATCCACCGGCAAGGGTGGTAGACTTGGTATGAAAACGGCATGACCGCTTTCACAATGAGGAGTCCCTGGCTGCACAAGACCCAAGAAGCCGGACGAGAAAAGGCGGCGATGTAAAAAGAGAAAAAGGGCGAGGGCATGAAGCAGTAAAGACGGGAGGACAAACCCCACACAACCCCCGTAACCACACCCCCCCACACACCACCGGGCACACACACAAACACCACATCACAAACAGCACACACATCAACACCACAAACACACAAACACACACTACACACAAGACACACACACACACACCTCCACAGCAACAAAACCGACACAAACACACACAACCACACAAAAACACACAACAAAACACACACAACAAAACAAAACCACACACACCACAAACACAAACACCACAAAAAACACATACAGACACAGAAGAAAAGGAACACACACACCACACCTTCCCATGCACCCCTGGTTTTGCATTGCACACAACACAATCAATCAAACACACACACAAGCGTACACACCAACACACAACACACACACAAACCCCCCCACCAAGGCACACACAACACACCAAGGACACCCAAAAAAAAACCACACACACAAAACACACACACCAGTCACACACACAACACGATCACACACACACAATACACACCCACAACACACAAACACACACACACAACCACCAATCACACACACACACCACATCACGCACACTACACCCACACAAATTACACACCTCAACACAAACACACACACCCAACTCAAGCACGCCGGCACCCACCACACACGCCCCCCTCCGGAGTCACGGACAGGCCACGTCCACCACACACGCTAAACAAACACAAACACACCACAATAACACCACAACACACACAAGGGACACACCACACACACAAAAACACACACACACAATCACACACACACACACACACACACACACACACACACACACACAAACACACACCACAAACACAAACACACACCACAAACACAAACACAAACACAAACACACACACACACACACATACACACACGCACCTTTGCCCTGCCTCCTTTGCTTTGCAGAATTGCCCGAAACAAGCAACTCACTGTGGACACCAAGGCCGTCAACCTAGCACTGCAAGGAATTCGGTTGAAGGAGAAGGAAAAGATAGTAGAAACAGAGAAAGCTATTGATGGTACGTGTTTATATGGATGGATAGATGGATGGATGGATGCATGGATGGGTAGATGGATGGATGGATGGATGGATGGATGGATGGATGGATGGGTGGATGGATGGATGGATGCATGGATGGGTGGATGGATGGATGGGTGGATGGATGGATGGATGGATGGATGGATGGATGGATGGATGGATGGATGGATGCATGTATTTATGTTTGTACACATCTTCTCCCATGGAAGTGGATGCCCCCAATACTTGGGGCTCCCTTACTCCCACCCTTGAGTACCTGCAGGGCAATGTGAGACTAGATGGTCCTACCTAGTGAGCCCGTACCTTGCAGTGGGTTGGACCATTGCTAGTCGAGTCTCACTCGAGCACCTCTTGGGTTGCATCTTTGCATAGGCCTATGCATTTGCATCCTGTCTGTTTCTGTTCCCTTTTCCTTTCTTCCTGTTGTTTGTTCACGTAATGCATGCATGTGTGTTACAGTTCAGGGGTAGGCCAAATAGGCTTAAGGGACTTTGCAATGAGTGTGTAATGTATTTTGTGTACATGGGTAGTGTACATGGGTAGTGTACATGGGTAGTGTATGTGTGTAGTGTATTTTGTGTACGTGGGTAGTGTACATGGGTAGTGTACATGGGTAGTGTACATGGGTAGTGTACGTGTGTAGTGTATTTTGTGTACGTGGGTAGTGTACATGGGTAGTGTATGTGTGTAGTGTACGTGTGTAGTGTATTTTGTGTATGTGTGTAGTGTACGTGTGTTGTGAATGTTCCTCCTCTTTTTAGGTTGGGACATTGGAACAGATGGGGATGTCAGAATGTAGTAAAATACTGAACTGCTACTAAAATAAAGAAAAACAAAGAAAGCTAACAACAAAGAATACTACAAGCAGAGACAACTACAAAGAAAGGAAACTAAAAACAGAGTAAACTTTGAAAACCAAGGAAAACCAAGGAAACCGAAAACAGAGAAAACTAAACAAATGATCATGCCACGTGTAACAATTGTTGTTCTTCTTTTTCTCCCAGCCTATGCCTAGAAGAAGGCAGAAGTGAAAGGCGAAAGGTGGAAAAGCGCCATGAAGGAAGAAAAAAATAGTGAAAAACAAGGGAAGCAAAAAAGTGTCTCATGTAACAATTGTTGTTATTTTTCCTTTTTTCCCCCAGCTTACGCCAAGAAGAAGGCAGATGTGATCGTTCAACGTGAAAGGCGAGAGGTGGAGAAACGTGCCGTGAAGCAAGCAAAAAAACAGGGGAAAACAAAGAAAGCTAAAAAAGCATATCATGTAACACTCGTTCTTCTTCTTTCCCCCCCCCCCAGCCTACGCCAAGAAGAAGGCAGATGTGATCGCTCAACGTGAAAGGCAAGAGGCAGAAAAGCATGCCGTGAAGGAAGCAAAAATAAAATCAGAAAAACATAGAAATAAAAAGTGTCTCATGAGACAATCGTTTTTTATTTGTTCAGCCTATGCCAGAAAGAAGGCAGATGTGATTGCTCAACGTGAAAGGCGAGAGGTGGAGAAACACGCCGTGAAGCAAGACAAAAACACAGAGGAAAACAAAGAAAGCTAAAAAAGCATATCATGTTACAATCGTTCTTCTTCTTTTCCCCCCCAGCCTACGCCAAGAAGAAGGCAGGTGTGATCGCTCAACGTGAAAGGCAAGAGGTGCCGTGAAGCAAGACAAAACCACAGAGGAAAACAAAGAAAGCTAAAAAAGCATATCACGTTACAATCGTTCTTCTTCTTTTCCCCCCCAGCCTACGCCAAGAAGAAGTCAGGTGTGAGCGCTCAACGTGAAAGGCAAGCATGCCCTGAAGGAAGCAAACAACGCAGAGAAAACAAAGAAAGCTAAAAAAGCATATCATGTTACAATCGTTCTTCTTCTTTTCCCCCCAGCCTACACCAAGAAGAAGTCAGGTGTGAGCGCTCAACGTGAAAGGCAAGCATGCCCTGAATGAAGCAAAATAACACAGAGAAAACAAAGAAAGCTAAAAAAAAGTATGTCATTTAACAATTGTTGTTCTTCTTTCTCCCCCAGCCTACGCCAGAAAGAAGGCAGAAGTGATAGCTGAGCGTGAAAGGCGAGAGGCGGAGAAACGTGCCATGAAGGAAGCTGACCAGAAGCGCCTTGCAGACAGGCTGGAAACCAATTTCAAATCTAAAATGGATATTGAAGACAAGCGATTAGCTCGTGACTTACTAGTGGTGAGTCCTGTACTGCTATTTTGTACTGCTGGCCTTGTATGGATCTTGAGGACAAGCAATTAGCTCGTGACTTACTAGTGGTGAGTCCTGTACTGCTCTTTTGTACTGCTGGCCTCGTATGGATCTTGAGGACAACAGTGGAACCCTGAATTTCTAGTGGTGATTCCTGTACATTTGTACTGCTGGCCTTTTATGGGCTGTGAGTACAAGCGATTGAACCCTGAATTGCAACTGGTGATTCCTGTACCTCTGTACTGCTGGCCTCGCATGGGCTTTCAGGATAAGCGATTGAACCCTGAATTGCAAATTGTGAGTCCTTTCTTCCCACTGTTTCTTTGTTCACTACACTGCACTACACTACACTACACTACACTTCACTACACTACAAACCTAGAAAATAAAAGACACTAATCCTCCCTCACCCTCCCCCCTCACCCCATGTATGCCCAACAACATTCGAACATATATTCAACAACAAACACATGCACACCCACACACACAATTTAAAGGTGCAAATCAAAATTGCAAAAACAATTTCCGTGCTCTTTCCCCTGCCCCCCTCCCCCTCTGTCCCAGGCTGAGCAGAAGAGTCTTGCTGCTGAGGTGGCAAGGCAAGCCTACTTGAAGGAGACCATAGCTGGCATGGATGTGTTCAAAAACGTAAAAATACAAATGAAAATCCCAAGTAAAAAAATCCCAAGTAAAAAACTAATCGAAATCCCTCCCCCTGCCCCCTCCCCCCTGCCCCAGGCTGAGCAGAAGAGTCTTGCTGACAAGGCAGCAAAGCAAGCCTTTTTGAAGGAAACCATAGCTGGCATGGATGTGTTCAACACGCAGCAATTGAAGCAAAAACTTACGACAAACAAAACAATTTCCATGCTCCCTCCCCCTGCCCCCTCCTCTCCTGTCACAGGCTGAGCAGAAGAGTCTTGCTGACGAGGCAGCAAGGCAAGCCTTCTTGAAGGATACCATAGCTGGCATGGATGTGTTCAACAAGCAGCAGTTGAAGCAAAAGCAAACAGCAAAGACGAAACAGATGGAAGAAGAGAAGGAGGTTATGAAAGAGTGGACCATCCGAACACAGCAACTCAAGGCAGAGGTAAGCTTGCTGTCTACCTGTGCCTGGGCCTGGGTCTGGGGGGTTGTAGTATGCCATTGTGTGTAGGTCACAGTCCAGGGGTAGCCCAATAGGGTATGGGTCTGGGTCTGGGGGGTTGGAGTATGCTACCCCAGCTACCGGCTAGCTACTGGTGCCACAAAGCAGTGCTACCATCCGAATACAGCAACTCAAGGCAGAGGTAAGCTTGATGTCTACCTATGTCTGGGTCTGGGTCTGCAGCTGGTATATGGGGGGGCCTGGAGGGTTGGTGTACGTTATCAAAGACAAAACAGGTGGAAGAAGAGAAGTCAGAGTGGACCATCCACACACAGCAACTCAAGGCAGAGTTAAGCTTGCTGTCTACCTGTGTCTGTGTCTGTGTCTGGGGCTGGGGCTGGTATATATGAGGGCCTGGAGGGTTGGTGCACATTTTCAAAGACAAAACAGATGGAAGAAGAGAAGTTGGAGTGGACCATCCACACACAGCAACTCAAAGCAGAGTTAAGCTTTCTGTCTACCTGTGTCTGGGGCTGGGGCTGGGGCTGGGGCTGGTATATATGAGGGCCTGGAGGGTTGGTGTACACTATCAAAGACAAAACAGATGGAAGAAGAAAAGTTGGAGTGGACCATCCACACACAGCAACTCAAGGCAGAGGTAAGCTTGCTGTCTACCTGTGTCTGGGTCTGGGTCTAGGTCTGAGGCTATTACATATGGGGGCCTGGAGAGTTGGTGTACACTATCAAAGACAAAACAGGTGGAAGAAGAGAAGTCGGAGTGGACCATCCGAACACAGCAACTCAAGGCGGAGGTAAGCTTGCTGTCTGCCTGTGTCTGGGCCTGGGTCTGAGGCTGGTATATAGGGGGGCCTTGAGGGTTGGAGTACGCTACCCCAGCTACAGGCTGGCTGCCGGAAGAGGAGAAGGAGGTTATGAAAGAGTGGACCTTCCTAACACAGCAACTGAAAGCCGAGGTAAGCTTGCTATCTGCCTGTGTCTGGGCCTGGGTCTGAGGCTGGTATACAGGGCCTAGGGGTGTGGGGTACATTTGTAAAGACAAAACAGGTGGAAGAGGAGAAGGAGGAGTGGACCATCCACACACAGCAGCTCAAGGCGAAGGGAAGCTTGCTGTGTGCCTGTGTCTGGGTCTGGGGGGTGGAGTATGCCAGTGTGAGTATGTCACAGTCCAGGGGTAGCCAAATAGGGTTTGAGTCTGGGTAACGATTACGCCTGGTGGGGCGTGGTGTTAAGGGAGCCCGTCGTACGCGGGTGGGGAGCAGACTCCTACCTCAACTGGACAAGCTACCATTGCGGTTGACGACGACCTGCAACGCCAAGAGCGACCGAAGGGGGAGTCGAACCCCCGACTCTTCTTCCTTAAGCGATCTGGTCTACCATTAGACCATTGTATACCACTGAAAGGGGCTCTGGGTCTGGGTATGGGTCTGGCCTGAACACAGCAGCTCAAGATGAAGGTAAGCTTGCTGTCTGCCTTGAGTAATAAAATTATCATTGTAGCACTAACTCAGGGCCCCCGTTGGTAAACGATTGTTTGGGGTTCATTTCATCCATGCTTTTTCTTTTTAGCCCTTCCTTTCACGGAGCCTACTTGGCCTACCCCTGGACTGTAACATACATACCTCCCAACACTGAACCACCGAAACCCTTGTCTCCACTCAGAATGTGAACAAAACCCACCACCACCACCTCTCATCCTGCGCCACCACCACCACCACCACTCAGCCTGCGCCACCACCACCACCACCACCACCACCACTATGTTCCACTCCCCAGGAGCAAACAGAGTTTGCGGAGGTGAAGCACCAAAACCATGGCTTAGCAGACTTCCAACCATGACGACACAGAGCACGCAAGGCACCCCAACTCTATTGGTCATTTCTTATTTCTTATTTCCTATTATTTATGGGGTTTTACTGCCTTCTGGCACCCCTTCCTCATGCCCCTCTCTTCCTCTGCTCCACCCCCGCTCACCCCCCTTACCCCAAACCCACTCCACCCCCAGTCACCCCCAGTCACCCCCACTTACCCCCACTTACCGCCAAACCCACCCCACCCCACCCCTACTCACCCCCTTACCCCCACTCACCCCCACTCACCCCCAAACCCACTCCCACTTACCCCCAAACCCACTCCACCCCTCAGGAGCAAGCCGAGGTTGCGGAGGTGAAGCACCGAAACCGTGGCGTGGCAGACTTCCAACTCCGACAAGCACAAATCCGAGCTCGCAAAGCAGCCCAAGCCAAAATCGACGAGCTGCAGGATGCTGCTCAAATCCAACTCACGATCAGGGAGCAGGAGGACATTTTCCAGCAGTACGCGGCTATATGTATTGCTGAGTATGAGGCACAGGGGAAGCCCACAGTGCCTATGCACATCCATTTGAACAGGAAAGAGACGATTGATAAAATGCGGTAGATTAAGGCCTTGGAATAGCACTTCAGCGGATTATTTGGATTTGAGTCAAGTAGTTCGTAGTTCGCTCCTCCATTTTTTCAGGCAAAATTTCTGCCAATTCTCAGAATTCTCGATTCTCAGGCCAGAATTGTCAGGCCATATGCAGACGTATCTCAAAGTAGGGCTCTATAGAAGGAGAAGAAGAAGAAGAAGAAGAAGATGAAGAAGGAGTGTCTCAAGGTTCTATATGTCGGGAACGATAGCAAGACAGCAGCTGTCGTCCTGAAGGAAGGGATCAGATTCAACTTTACTGGGGTATTTGCAGAGGGCCAAGGGCATGCCCCTGATAGGAAGAAAAACGTGTCTCAAGGTTCTATATGCCGTTTGCGTTTAATTGTCTGCAGAGTACAATGTATGTATGTTATGTATGTTATGTTCCAGTCCAGGGGTAGGCCAAAGAGGCTCAAGAGACTTGCCCAACCGTGATCGAAAGGAAAAAGGAAAAGGGCAATCGTTTTACTGACGAGGGCCCTGACTTCGCGGATTACAATACTTCCCCTCGTGCGATAGCCATGGAAGCCAGGGAGTGTGACAGGGTTCGAACTACGGCCGATTGTAGACATGTCAAGGGATCTCTAGGCGGGGTCCTCAAGCTTAGATTTATTTTTTATTTTGGATTGTTACATAGTTCGTCAGCCAAAGCTGGGCTGTTCGCCGTCTGCCAATTTCAAGTCCCCCTGTGCGATACCCACGGGAACCAGGGAAGGGAGCACAATAAGCGGATATGGCTTAGACACCTTAGCATCTTGGAACGTAGCCACTGTTTGTTTACAAGATGTTGTCATAGACAGGGTACTACAAAGCGCGCGCGGCAGCGCGGTTTTGCGCACGCTTTTTGAGCCCCACTGCGCGTTTCGCGCAGTTTTTCAACCCCCTGTGGGCGCAGCGTGCAGTTTTTGCGCTCTTTGCACTACAAAGCGCTGACCAATTTGACAGTTGTGCGCTTTAAGCGCTGACCAATTTGACAAAATGTAGTACCCTGGTCATAGATAGGCCGTAGTTGACCCAGGACAAGGATCAGTGTTGTGCTTACGCCCAAGTCCTTGGCAGTAGCAGTGGAATAATGTAGATACTCTTTGTTGGAGAGCACCATTCATTTAGTTAGCGGATCCTCAGGCTCCAGAATACAATTTGAGTTTATTAAACCATGCCGATGATGATAATGATAGATAGATGGACAGATAGATAACGCCCTCAGTTCTTGCCATATCCAGGTGATCTCCTACAACGGTATGGATTACGGAGTGCCCAAGAATGTTTTAAAAGGACTAAAAACTGAATAACTTAGTCCAATCTTAATATTTTTTGTTTTGGTTGCATGGTTGGAAAGGCCATGACCCCCCTTTCACTGCTGCCTGGGTGTCCGGAAGGGGTGCTCAGAAGTAAACAGCCACGTGGGCAGAAGTAACTAAACCACTATTGTTTGGGATTGGACTGCTCCCATCTCCTCGTCACTTGTACCCCAGGGTAACAGCTCCCAGGTCTGGATGTGGGAACCCTATATCTAGCTTGGGTGGTAGGGTGCTGGAATGAATGTGAGTGAGCTGTAAACTAGGGGTAGTGTTAGTTTTTAGTGTTTTACGACTTTTAAATCTGGGGGGAGTACAGGATCAGTTTTTTTTCTTTGCCACAGTTTTTTCATGTTAGGTGGGGCTAGCTGATTCTTTCGTGTGTTGCTTAGTTGTGCCTTACCACTTCCTGGTTGGTGGTGTCATTGTGTGTGACTAGTTATCAGCCTTAATACACTCCAGAGAGTGGACAGAGATGCTTGCAGCGGAACAGACGCGCCAATCTATACACGGAGACGAGAATAACTTTACAATGACTGGAGACCCATCAAGGGGCACCAGCTGAGGAAAGGGAGCAAGCCTGAACCCTAATCAAGGTACAGGCTAGACGGTGCGTGTCAGAAGAACACGGTGACGCATCTAACAGGAAGCTGTCACCGTGTCTATGGGCAGCTGACACAGTACAGACAGTAACACTGTCTGTACCGATAGTTCTAAGGGAGTACATAAGTAGTCACCAAGTCATAAAACAAGTGAGAGCACCGCTATTCATGCTGATACTCCACCTATGACGCAGGTGACATACAATACGCTGACAAATACTACTACTCCACCTATGGCACCAGGGACATAGAACTATATGTAACAGAATTTAAAAAACAAATCAAAGAACTCCGAAAAAACGAGAGAACTTCAAATGAAAACCAAAGGGTGAAAGGAAGGATTGAAACAAGGCAAAAAACCAAATTTTGCCAAGTGTGAAAAAGATGACAAACCAAATATCAAAGTTGGGTAAAAACGGTATAGAAAACCCGATCAGGGAATAGGAACCTAATGCCAATCAATGATAACCAAAGATACTGATGTAACCAGAAAAAAAAATCTCTAAGGAGAAGCGGTCATTCCAAACATTCGGACAAACCGCCAGAACACAGCAGGATCAAGGGGCTTGGTGAAGGGGGCAGCACAGTTGTCCTTAGTGTTAACATAGGCAACATCCAGTTGGCCATCCTCCACCAGCTCCTTGATGTAGTGATGAATAACATCAATGTGCTTGCTGCGAGGAAGCAGCTGCCAGTCATTGGCCCAACTCAGAGACCCTAAGTCGTCACCCTGAATGGTAACCAAGTGACAAGGCAGACCCAGATCCACCCTCAACTTCTTCAACCATTGCACCTCCCTGGCAGTCTGAGACAGGGCCTGATACTCTGCCTCACTAGAGCTAATGGCAACAGTGGGCTGCCTCTTGCTCATCCAGTTCACTAGGCTCCCCCCAGCAATCACAGCATAGCCAGTCTGAGACCTCCTGTCAGACCCATCATCAGCAAAGGATGAGTCACTAAAGACAGTAAAAGAGAACTCAGGGCTGTGGGTGTAAGTGAGTCCCAGGTGGGAATGTGACCTCAAGTACAAGAGCAAACGCTTAGCTGCCCCCCAGAGGGGGACGGTAGGGTGAGCAGAAAACCTGGACAGGTAGCTGACAGCAAAAGAAATATCAGGCCTGGTGCATGTAGCCAGGTATAGCAAAGCACCCACAAGAGATAGGTACTGGCTATTAGAGGTCAGGGGTTCTCCAGGAGGGTCAGTGACAGTGCACTTGGCCATGGGGGCAGAAAACTTGGGCTGGGCTGCAGCAGTGAGACCAAACTGCTCCACCAGATCAACAATGTAGGAGTGCTGGGAGAGGTTGATCTGAACACACCTGCCATCAGAGTCAAGTGTAACGTTCATGTCCAATGAGAGGAACTGAACCGGTACACCCATCTCCTTTACTTCCCAGCCAGCAGCCTCCATAGCCTTGATCAGCAAAGCATACAAAGCCAGCTCACTAAAAGCACAGATAAAATCATCAACATAGGTCAGGACATAGCTCCACCCACCAAAAGAATCCCTCCTAAAATACAGAGCAGGTTCTGCCTTGCACATAGTAAACCCATGTGCAACCAAAACCCGCTTGACATCCATACTCCAAGCCCTGGGCGCCTGCTTCAAACCATAAAGGGACTTGATCAGTTTGCACACAAGGGGAACACCGTTAGGACCAAGTACCTTGAAGCCCTCAGGCTGGTGGCAGTACAAGTCCAGTCCAGGTTCCAACTTAGCATTGAGAAATGCAGTCTTGATATCAAGCTGTCGAACAAACATTTTTTTATGAGTGATGGCAGCAAGAAGTACTCTCAGACCTGCTTTGGAGGAGACGGGGGCATATACATTATGAAAATCCAGCCCAGGACGCTGGAGAAAACCTCGTACCACAAAACGTGCTTTAAAGCGCACAGAACCATCAACCCCAACTTTCTTCACAAATAACCACCTGCCAGACAGGATCCTCTGCTTAGGAGGCTGAGGAGTGAGCGCCAAAGTACCATGGGCATGCAAGGACGCCATCTCATCCTTCATAGCAAGCAGCCACCGATCCCTGTCAGGGTTAGAAGGATGCATGGCAGCTTTATAAGTTAGTTCAGATGAGGTAGAAATATATGCCCCCACGTACAAGCAGTTTACTTGTACATGAGCAGCATGTGTATCAGCAATATCAGCAGTGTCAGGTAGTAAAGCCCCCAGTGCAGCACTACTGCCTGGTTGAACAGGGCCGGCATTCTTTGCCTCTAATTCAATGAAACCTGGGTCGACCGGAACACCCCAGCCATACGCAGTATCAGAGCCAGACCAGTGTTCAAGGTCATCACTCACGCTTGTCGTGACGGCTACATCGTCGCAATGCCTTGTCCGGTGTAAACCACCAGGGACGACAGGAGGCGAAGGGATCAACAACGCCTGCGAGCCATCCGAACAGGTGGACGGGGGGTGGCGACTATTAGACAGTGGACCTATGACAGGCTCCACTATGACCTGAGGCCGATCAAATCCTAGAGCTTCACCGACGGAACGTGGCGCAGAGGAGGGCCTGGCGACCCCCTGAGATTCAGGTAAATCGTTGCCTGAAGGAACATCAGAATCCCACTCGCCCACACACGCAATACAGCACCATCAGTCCCTGACCAGGGACGCAAAGTCATCCCATGACCAGGACAGCGGTCAACAATTGGGGTTGGTAAAGGGTCTAAGGCATTTCCTGCAGAATCAAGCATGTGTCCGTTGATGGCAGCAGGGATGCGAGATACATACCGGGACCCATCATAGGGGGATAGCCCAGGTATGCAGTTATAGCTGAACTGCTCATAGAAAAGTACATCACGACTCTCTACTACCTGGCGCAACTTAGGAACCCAAACAAAATAACCCTTACTCACCAGGGAATACCCAACCAGTCTACCAGATAACGCCCTTTCGTCCAGCTTGTTGCGTTTCTTCCCATTGACTAAGGTGACATAGCAAGAGCAACCAAACACACGCAACAACGACACATCAGGTAGAACCCCAAAGAACAACTCGTATGGAGTCTTGTCACCCTGATTGGGCAGCCGATTACGTAGTTAACAAGCACTGAGGAAGGCATAGGGCCAGAAAGACTTAGCTAGCTTAGACTCCAAGTGGATACTCCTAGCTATGTTCTGCAAGACCCCATTGTACCTCTCCACAGTTGCGTTCTGCTGAGCAGTGTATACCATCGATAATTCATGCACAGCACCAACCGATTTCAACCAATCCTCGAACCACTTCACTATAAATTCCTTAGCCCTGTCAGACCTCAGACATTTGAAGACAAACCCATGTAGCTGAGTCATCCATCTGAGGATGGTAGTTTGAACTGCTAAGGGAGCTTCATCCCTGGACCTCAAGCACAATACCTCAGCATAGCCAGAGTATTCGTCTGTGAGACACAGAATATAAAACTCCCCACGCAAGCCCCTAACATGAACTGGTCCCATGATGTCCAAGTGGAGGCGTTGCAGAGGTGCACGGATCTTAGTTTTGCTTTCTTTATGAAAAGGGATACGTTTTGCCTTAGCCTTCTGACAAGCATCACATGGGATCTTAGCCAGTTTCTTCACTTGATTGAGAGTGAGGGGTAAGTTGCGAACCAGACCATCCCTGACAAGCTTGTGCATGGCGTCATAGCCAGGGGGACCCAGCCGCCTATGCCACAGCCATTCAGGGGTGGTAGGGATAACAACTCCACCATCCTCATCAACATCAAGTGCAAAAACTGGGTAATGTTCAGCACTAAACAAACGGCCACGGGGGGTGTTACAAGGCCTACATGTAAACTTGTACACACCATCACTGGAGGCAGGGAAAGACCAGAGTACAGAAGAGCCCTGAGTGGCAGTACAACTAAGACTATCAAAAGAAATCTTGCAGTGATGAGCATGAGCCACAGCATTTACCGACAGGAGGTTCACTGGACAGTGGGGTATGTAGAGCACATTAGTTAGGGTGATTGATGTTGGTAACCAATCACTACATAACACAATGGATCCCTCACCCACTGACCGTTGAACCACCCCATCACCAAATCGAACCCCTGGCCCATCCTCAGAAGCATGATACACAGTGAACAAAGACAGATCACCTGTGATAGACATTCCAGCTCCAGAATCAACATGCCAGACACCCTCAGACAGGCTCGGGCTACATACGTTTGAACACTTCGAGGTGCAGGAGAAAAGGACAGAGCGCACCTCCTATTTCTTGGGCATAGCGAACTCATCAATCTGGGCCTGCAAGGAGGACAGCTGCCTTGGAGTAAGCGTACCTGGAAGGGCCAAGGCGATGGGCATGGGTGCAGTACGCGGTGCACCATCCTTGCCCCTTCGCAGATGCGGGTGCTTCGTCCAGCAGCGGTCCTCCGAGTGGCTCATCTTGTGGGGACATGGTCCCCAAGTGCAATCCAGGCGTCTCTTTGCAGAACCGGAACCCTGAGAACCAGATCCCTGGACGCTGGAATGCAGCATTGGCAGGAACCTGGGGAGTGTCCCGGGACCACCCAGGATGCCTGGAGTCCGACTTGGGGAGTGCTATGTTCAAGATATCTAAAGATCTATATTCTGCCAGACATGACCAGTACTCAACAGACTGCGAGTTGTACAGCATCGTGCCATACTTGATGCGCAGCGAGTCGAAGCGTGCCAGACGAATACCATTAACAATAATACCCATGGCGTGGCGCTGAGTCTGTGGAGACCCAGCACTGCGGAGGTCAGTGCAGAGACAGCGAACTTTGAGAAAGAAATCGTCAACTCGGTCAGTAGAGCTCATGACTGCACCAAGAAGCTCGTTTATCATGAGAGGGACACGAGAGGCAAGGGCATCAGACTGCCTCCTCCGGATATCTAACAAGATATCCCGAGGTTTAGCATAGTCCTGGTATACCTTGACCATGGCATCCGTCATGTTAGCGAGCATCTATCATGGATAAGACCATGAACTCCTGACGGTCCAGGGGCAGTGCACTGAAACCCAACAGTGCAGGATCTACACGAGACTCACCATGAGAGACTGAAGTTCCAGCAGCAGGAGCAGGGGTCAGGGGTGCCAAAGACTTACGAATCCCCAGAAAATACTCAGCCGCAAGACCAGCGTCATACGCGCGTTGGTCATCTACGTTCTTAATCTCAGACAGGGACCGCGCAACACTCACTACCAGCTCAAAATCAGGACGAACAGGATAGAGAGGGAGGGGCACTTTCACAAACTGGTAACCCTGTCTTTCATGATCTCTACGCCTCACACCACCAAAAGACACACCATTAGCAGGAGGGTAGTTGATCCCTGAAGTAACCGGTCTTAGAAAAGCCCGACACTTGAGACCTAGCTCAGAGAAGGCCATCACACGGCGATGAAGCAACTTGACACTCACATTAGCCATAGTAGCCTGCATATCCATCCTACTGTACAGAGTGCGGTTCAAGGATTCCGCTTCAGATTGAGCTTGGCGGATAAGACGGCAGTCCTGCAACTGCAGATCCGGAGGAGGTCCTCCAGTGAGCAGATGCTCCCAAGACTCGCATGACCGCGAAGTCAACACAGGAGGCGGAGGGCCAGGGGCAGGTGGCAGCTCCACCGGCGGAGGCGGAGGGGGCTCCTGCGAAGCGCCAGCAGCCACTCGAGAACGTAGACTGGGGACAGGATTGGCAGCAGCCTCTCGAGCACGCAGATGGTAGCCATGGAGAGCTCGCTCCGCAGGGTTGGTTCCAAGATTCGGCTGAGGACCCAAGGGACCAAGGGACGAAGAACTCTTCAGTAAAGACGGCTTGGCCACATCCGGTTGGACCGGTGGAAGAGGCACAAGCAAAGGCGCAGACGAATGCTCAGGCTCATACACAGGCAAAACGAGGGAAGTGTTGAATGCACGAGTAGCGGTTGTCGGAGTAACTCCACCGAAGTCGCCACTCGTTGCACTCTTCAAATCATCATCATCATCTTCATCCTCAGTATCGTCATCGCTGAAGCGGGCAGTAGGAGGCGAAGGCCCCGTTGCATACTGAATGATCTGTGTCTGTACACAACATAGATTCATCAGAACGTCCTCAACCGCAAAGTTGGAGGTATGCCTGGGGGGGGGGGGGGGGGGGGTACTTCCACGATGGCAGAAGGATCCTCCTCTCCGGCAGCAGAGGCCGCTGGCGCGCAAACATCAAGCCAATCATAAGGAACCTTGACCTCCGGAGGAAGGACATGGTCGCAGTCATTGCTAATGATGACACTGCGGACCCCGCGCGACCAAGAAACACCATTTTGATCAGTGAGTTTCTCAAAGCCGGCGTGCGGCCCTCGCGGAAGTTGCATTGAAAAGCAGTGGTAGTAAATGAGGAACCCGTAACCTATCAGCCTTAATACACTCCAGAGAGTGGACAGAGATGCTTGCAGCGGAACAGACGCGCCAATCTATACACGGAGACGAGAATAACTTTACAATGACTGGAGACCCATCAAGGGGCACCAGCTGAGGAAAGGGAGCAAGCCTGAACCCTAATCAAGGTACAGGCTAGACGGTGCGTGTTAGAAGAACACGGTGACGCAGCTAACAGGAAGCTGTCACCGTGTCTATGGGCAGCTGACACAGTACAGACAGTAACACTGTCTGTACCGATAGTTCTAAGGGAGTACATAAGTAGTCACCAAGTCATAAAACAAGTGAGAGCACCGCTATTCATGCTGATACTAGTCAATAAGTGTGTGTGTGAGAGGGGGTAGGCGCTATAAAATCTGCAGGTCCAAACTCTTCAAATTTGTGGACCTCGGACCATAAAGGCCTTCCATAGAAACATACATTGGAACTGTATGGGTGGGTGAAACGAATCTTGCAGAACTATGAAAACATAATGTTTGGGGAACAACTTTTATGCCACATGCATGGCAATGTCGAAAGTTGAAGGGGCCCCCTAGCTAAAAGCAGGCTTCCATGTGTGTTCAACCAGATCCCTACAAAACCAGCACACTACAAATATTTCCCGTTAGAGTGTGTGTGAATGCGTGTGTGTGTGTGTTGGGGGGGGGGGGGGGGGGGGGGGGTCAGGGGTGAAAATGAGAATTTCGACAATTTTACTAGGCGACGACGGTTGTGCTGGGTGGAAAGGTGCGGGAAGCCGGGAACGCTCGCTGTGGGTGCAAATTTGAGGACCGACACCCCGGGGGGTGATGCATTAGGCCTTCCTGCAGGTCCTGCCAGCTGCTGTAGACTGGCGGTGCCCATTGTCGACTGGTGTCTTTGCTCCCTCCCGTAATCATCGCCTGCCCGCGCCTGCCTTTCTTCGGTTCTCTACTAGAATTTTTCGGTTCTCTACTAGAATTCAAAGTGCGCGTGTAGTACACGTCCAATTGGTTTCGGAGCCAGTTACTAACGCTAATTCTGGTTCGGCAAAAGTGAGAACCCAAAACGTAAGTCTAGCCAGGGACTGTCGGGAGGCTCCTCGAATTGGTGTCACGTTGGCCTTTGGCATACCAAGCCACCCGATATTTCACCCCATCAACCTCCTCGACACTCCAAGGGCTCCTCTTACGACAAGTTCTGTCGTCCCTATGCCCTCTCAGCAATCTAGTACAAACTTCTTTCCAATGTTGCTGCCCCTTCTCTACTTCTAGCGTACCCGATGTACAATCCTCAGAAGCTCTAAAACGCCATCATGGTACCGTAAACTTGCCGATGCTCATGAAAGAGCCACAGGGAAAGGCCAGTTCCGGCAATTCCTCCGTTCGGTCTGCGAGATCGGAAGCCATCGCCTTTGCTACGAAGGACGCTGCCCCGTTTAAGGACGAGTACCTTCATTCGTTCGGCAAATGGATAGTGGACGGAGCGACGCCCAGGCCCTGGGAGGTCAGCAGAAAAAATAAAAGCATGTTTTTTGTCATAGTGGCGAGGATGTGCAAGCCCATTGGCGAAACGTACTTCTGGCGAAGTGCTTATGCGCTGTGGGGAGATGTGCTGGCGGACAGCGTGCATGCCAACTAGCGAAACATACTACTGGGCGAAGTGCTTCTGCGCCGTGCGGAAAAGTCTCCGCAGCAGCTTGTACAGCCTGACATGCCCGCAAAATTTAAAGCACACTGTTCGCTCTGTGCAGAGACATTCGCAGTGCAGGGCGAACTGCACTAGTCCATGAACACCACACACCTAGTGTCCTACTGTCTACCCCTCAGTACCTCACAGCCTGACTGCTTTCGCGCTGGACGTCATCATATTAGATAGACATGAAGATCTCGCTAGATTTGCGCATGTCAAGACACAATACACAATACAAAAATGCTGACGACCGACCACCCCCTAGGACAGCCTGCACCCTGTTTAGCTTGTTGAACAGGTGTATAGGGCGTTGTAACACCTGTCTATGTTCACAATTGGTTAAACATGTAGTTGTTGAACAGGTGTTTTACACCCTGAACACCTGTTTTTCAACCTGAACAGGCGCAGGCTGCCGTAGCGATCGAAGCGAGACAAACTTGTGTCCCCTGACTGACCTAGGCCTGTTGGTCAACGGCTATGGTATTATGATTAAGAACCGCACATCATGTGATGTTGGCCAAAGGCGAGTATGATATCATATGATATCATACAAATTGCGTCATATGATATTGTATATAAATGGTAACTTTAGTCTAGTCAGACTGTCGGCATCATATGATATCATATTGCCATTCCCTAGATATAGGATGTGAATGGTTGTTTTCCAAGTACCACCATAATTGCAGTACCCAAAAATGTGATGACATGATATCATGTTGCCGTTCCCTTACTATGACCCCCCCCCCCCCCCCCCCCCCCCCCCCCCCCCCCCCCCCCCCCCCCACACACACACACACACACAAACACACACACATCCCCCTCCCCCCCCCATCATCCCTATCCCCCCCCTCCTCCCCCCCCAACTACCCATCACATATTTTATGTACTGCCCAAACTCCTCCTCCTTGGTCCTCTCCATTAAGAATGTTCAAAGCACCAGCAACCACCAGCACCACCACCACCAGCAACAATCGTCCCACACACACTCACACGGCTCCCTTGTCCACTACACTTAGAATGTTCAAAACCAGTTATGGAGAACGTCTCGATTCTTCCTAAAGAGGGTCCGTCCGTCCATCCACCTATCTTCCTATCCGCCCCCCACACCACACCATCCGCCTGTACTCCTACCCCCCCCCCCCCCCCCCTCCCCCCCCCGCCCCCCCCCCCCCCCCCCCCCCCCCCACACACAACACTTCCCCCCCCCCCCCCCCCCCACACACACACACAGACATCCTACCCGCACCCTCAACCACCCTCAACACCACCACACACACACACACACCTCCTGCCAGCCCACCACCACCACCACCACCACCAGTGCCACCACCACCTCCTACCCGCACCCTCACCCGCACCCCATCCACCTACCCTCCATCCCCCCCCCCACACACCTCCTCCCCCCCCAACCCCCCACCTCCCCCCCCCCCAACCCCCCAACCCCCCCCACCCCCACCTCTTGCCCTCCCCCCACCCCCCACCCCCCACCCCCAACCCCACAGAATGTCCAAAACCAGTTTTGGAGGTCTTCTCTCTTCTTCTTAAAGAAAGAGAATCCTGTCAGGAAGTTCTGCTGCCTCTTGGTCACCACCAAAATGTTTGACTGGTAAGGCAGACAATATATTCAATGTTGTTATTTTATTTTTTATTTTATTTTTTATTTTATTTTAATTGGTTTCTTGATTTATTATTGACTGATAAGGTAGACGATCGATTTTATTGTTTTATTTTTATTTATTGGGTTATTGATTTATTATTGAATGATAGGGTAGACGATCAATTCAATGTTTTGTTTTTATTATTGTTTATTTATTTATTCATTATTTTCCATCAGGAAGTTCTGCTGCCTATTGGTCATCACCAAAATGTTTGACTGGTAAGGCAGACGATCGATTCACTGTTGTAATTTTTATTTGTATTATTTTTATTGGGTTATTGATTTATTATTGGCTGGTAAGGCAGACGATCGATTTTATGCTTTTTTAAAGATTATTATTGAGTGATTTATTGACTGGTTTTTTATTGACTGGTTAGGCTGACAATCGATTCAATGTTGTTATTTTTTATTTTATTTTATTTTCATTGATTTCTTGATTTAATATTGACTGATAAGGTGCACGATGGATTCAATGTTATTATTATTATTATTATTATTAGTAGTATTATTATTATTATTATTATTATTATTATTATTATTATGATTATGATTATTATGATTATTATGATTATTATTATGATTATTATGATTATTATGATTATGATTATGATGATGATGATTATTATTATGATTATTATGCTTTTATTATTTTATGTGTTATGTGGGGTGTTGGTGGTGTGTGATATGTTGATTGTGTGTGCTATGTGCGTGTTGGTGTTGGTGTTGGTGTGTGTTATGTGCGTGCTGTTATTTACGGAGTTAGTTCTCCCACCTGATTCTGTCATTCACCCACCTTGTCCCAGGCCCCCCCCCCCCCCCCCCCCCCAAAAAACTCCCCCCTCCCCCCCCTCTCCCCTGCTGCTCGTCCTCTTGACCAACTGCACGACTCATGCAATGGACTCAGGCAATGAACACGCCAGGCTGCAAAACACCCATCCCATCCTTCCTCCCCCTTCTCATCCTCCCCCCCCTCTCCCCCCTCCTCCCCCCCCCACCCACCCCACACACACCACCACCACACAGCACACACACACAAAAACCTCCCCTCCCTTCTCCCCCCCTGTCCCCCCCCGTGTCCTTGTCCCATGCCCCCCCCCCCCCCCCCCCCCCCCCCCACACACACACCACACCACCACCACCACCACACACACACACACACACACACAAACAAATACCTCCCCCCCTTCTCCCCCTTCCCCCCCCTGTCCCTGTCCCATGTCCTCCCCCCACCCCACACGGTTCATGCTGGCTCGTTATCTTGACCAATTGCGTGACTCTAGCACTGGACTCCAACACGCCAGGCTGTGAGACACCCCTCCCATCCCTCTTCCCCCCTTCTCATCCTCCCCCCCTCCGCCCCCTCCCCCCCCACCGCCCCCCCCCACCCACACAAACACCCACACAAACAAACCTCTTCCCCCTTCTCTCCCACCCCCCCCCCTGTCCCTGTCCTATGCCCCCCCCCCCCCCCCCACCCCCCACCCCACCCCACCCCACCCCACCCCACCCCCACCCCACACAAACACTCCTCCCCCCCGTGCCCCCCCCCAAGGTTCATGCTGCTCGTCATCTTGACCAACTGCGTAACTCTTGCTATGGACTCCAACAAGCCAGGCTATGAGGAAACAGCTCAGGGACAGTCCCTGACAATTTCAAACTACGTGTTTGTCGCCATCTTCTCTCTTGAAGCTGTGCTGAAGGTCGTCGCATATGGTTTCCTGCTGGCACCCAAGACCTACCTCCGGAATGGTGAGTAGAGATGGCACACCCTCACACCCTCACCACACACACACACACTCCCCACCCAACACACACAAATCCTGCTGGCACCCAAGACATACCTGCAAAATGGTGAGAAGAGATGGCACACACTCACACACTCACCACACCACACCACACCACATCCTCCCCTCCCACCCTACCCACCACCCACCACAACCCACACCCACACACTCACCCACCCACACACCCACACACCCCAAAACACGCCCCCCACCCACACCCACACACACCCACACATTTGTCGCCATCTTCTCTCTTGAAGCTGCCTGGAAGATCATCGCTTATGGTTTTTGTTGGCTCTTAAATATACCTGCAGACGCTCGGAGGGATGCAACACCCTCCCCCCCCCCCCCCTCCCCCCCCCCCCCCCCCCATAAAAACACACACACACACCCAAATCCTGCTGCACCAACCCAAGACCTAACCCTGCGTATGTGTGCGTAGGGATGAACTCCTACACACAACACCGCCACCACATCCCCCGCACCCCACCCCCCACCCACCCCCCACCCACACACCACACCACAATCCTCCCCCCCCCCCCCCGCCCCCCCCCCACACACACCCCCACACACCTACCCACATCCCTCCCCCCCCCCTCCCCCCCCCCCCACACACACACACCACACCCACCACACCGAACACATCCTCCCCTCCACCCACACCACACACACCACACACCCCACACACACACCCACACCCCCCCCCCCCCTCCCCCCCCCCCCCACCCCCCCCCCCCACCCCCCAACCCCCCCCCACCCCCCCCCCCCCCCCCCCCCCCTCACCCCCACCCCCCCCCACCCCCCCCCCCCCCCCCCCCCCCCCCCCCCCCCCCCTCCCCCCCCTACCCCCCCCCCCCACCCCCCCACCCCCCCCCCCCCCCACCCCCCCCCCCCCCCCCCCCCCCCCCCCCCCTCCCCCCCGCCCCCCCCGCCCCCCCCCCCCCCCCCCCCCCCCCGCCCCCCCCCCCCCCCCCCCCCCCCCCCCCCCCCCCCCCCCCCCCCCCCCCCCCGCCACCCGCCCCCCCCCCCCCACCCCCCCCACCACCCGATCACCTCCCCCCCCACCCCCCCCACCGCCCCGCCCGCCCCCCCACCACCAAGGCACCCCAACCAACACCACAACCAACACCACGAGTCCTCCCCCCCCCCCCACGTCCCCCTAAATTCAAATCCCCCCCCTCAACGCCCCCCGCCCTACCCCCCCAGCCACACAACAGCGGGCCCCCAACCACACCACAATCCCTCCCCCACCATCAACACCCACACATCCGACCAAAATTTCAAACTACGTGTTTTTGTTCCATCCTTCCTCTCTTGAAGCTGTGCGAGATCGCCCCCGCTATGGTTTCCCTTGCCTTTTTTTTCCCTGCGTCCATTCTAGACATACCTGCGGAATGGTGCGTAGGGATGAGACTCCCTCACACACATACGCACACACACACATACACACACATACACACACATACACACACGCATACACACATACATACACACACATACACACACATACACACATACACACATACACACATACACACACACACAAATCCTGCTGTCAACCAAAACATACCTGCGAAATGGTGTGTAGGGATGCTTTGTTGTGATCTTAGTTAGATTGTTCCACCCACCTCCCACCCACCTCCCACCCACCTTCTACCCACCTTCCACCCACCTTCAACTCCCCTCCCCACCACCCTGCCTCAAGCAGGGTAAACTGTTTCTGACTTGGTTGTCCTGGTCACCGCATTCCACCCACCTTCCACCCACCTTCCAACCACCTTCCACCCACCTTCTCCCCTCCTCCCCCCACCCACCTCAAGCACCACACCGTCCCACCATCCTTCCCCCGCCCCGCCCCCCCCCGCCCCCCCCCGCCAATCCTGGCCTCCAACAAACCAAGGTTAACCTGTTTGGGACTTGTTTCGCCATAGTCACTACGCCCTTTCCACCCACGCCTTCCCCCTCCCTCCCTCCCCCCGCCAACCCCCCCCTCCCACCTACCTTTCCCCTCCGCCCCTTCCCCTCCAACCCACCTTCCACCCCCACCTTCCCCTCCCCCTCCCCGCCACCTCACCTCCACCCACCTTCCCCCTCCCCTCCCCGCCACCCACCTTCCACCCTACTTCCCCTCCCCGCCCCTCCCCTCCACCCAACCTCCCCCACCCACCTTCCCCTCCCCTCCCCGCCACCCACCTTCCACCCACCTTCCAACTCCCTCAACCCTTTCCCCGCCACCCTCCCCGCCACCCACCTTCACCCCCCACCTTTTTCCCCTCCCCTTCCCCGCCACCCACTTCCACCCACCCTTTCCACCTCCCCCTCCCCGCCAACCCCCCCACCTTCCAACCCACTTCACCTCACCCTCCCTCCCCGCCACCCCCCTTCCACCCACCCTTCCCCCCCTCCCCCTCCCCCCGCCAACCCCGCACCCCTTCCCCACCGCGCCCCTCCCCTTCCCCCCGCCACCCCCCCCACCTTACACCCACCTTCCCTCCCTCCCCGTCAACCCGCCACCCCCCACCTTCCCACCCACCCTTCCCCTCCCCTCCCCTCCCCCCCGCCAACCCAACCTTCCACCCACCTTGCCCCCTCCCCCCCTCATCCTACCCCCGCCACCCCAACCTTCCCACCCCCCTCCCACCCACCTTTCAACTTCGCTAACTTATTCCCCGCCCCCACGTCACCCTCCTCAATCAAGGGTAAACTGTTTTTTTTGACTTGGTTTTTTTCCTGGGTCACCGCCATTTCCACCCCCGTTCACCCACCTTCCACCCACCTTCCCGCCCCTCCCCGCCACCACACCCTTCCACCTCACCTCCACCCCACCCTCCCCCCTCCCCTCCCGCCCCGCCAAACCCTGCCCCCTTCACACAAGGTTAAACTGTTTTGGGGGACTGTTGGTTCGTCAATAAGTCACTGTCCCTGCCCCTTTTGCCTTCCACTCCAACCTTCCCTCCCTCCACGACCCCCACCCACCCCTTCCACCCTCCACCCTTCCACCCCCACCTTTCTCCCCCTCCCCTCCCCCTGCCCCCTCCACCCGCCTCACACAGTAAACTTGTTTTGGGGACTTGTGTCGTCATATCACTGCCTTCTTCCACCCACCACCTTCCCAACCATTCAGGAATGGAACTGGGTTTTTGGGACTTTATCCGTCCTATTCCCCGCATACCACCCCACCCTTTTCCACCCCACCCTCCAACGCCATCCTTCCATCCATCTTCTTCCACCCACCTTTCCAACCACCTTCCATCCACATTTGAACCACCTCCCGACGACCCAGGATGGAACGTTTTGAACTTCATCGTCCAAGTCACCACATACCACCCACCTTCCACACACCTTCCACACACCTTCCACACACCTTCCACACACCTTCCACACACCTTCCACACACCATCCACACACCTCCCAACCACCAACGATGGAATGTTTTGGACTTCATCGTCCTAGTCACTTCATGAAACCCACCTTCCACCCACCTTCCAACCACCTTCCAACCTCCTCCCGACGACCCATGATGGAACGTTTTGGACTTCATCGTCCTAGTCACCGCATACAACCCACCTTCCATCCATCTTTCACCCACCTTCCACCCACCTTCCACCCAGGATGGAACGTTTTGGACTTAATTGTCCTAGTCACCGCATACCACCCATCTTCCATCCATCTTCCAACCACCTTCCACCCACCTTCCACCCACCTTCCAGCCTTCTTCCACCCACCTTCCACCCACCTTCTACCCACCCAGGATGGAACGTTTTGGACTTCATCGTCCTAGTCACTGCCTACCTGGAGTTCACTAATGTGGGCAGCGGGTCAACCGCCATTCGTGCTGCTCGGATCCTACGCCCCCTACGTAGCATCACCAAAATCGAGCAGCTCCGTGTGGTGGTGCTAGCTGTCATCAAGTCTATTCCTATGATGGTGGATGTGTTCATCCTCACGCTTTTCTACCTCTCCATTTTTGGCATTGTGTGTCTGCAGCTGTTTCGGGGGACATTGTTTAACCGGTGTGGGGTGGCAGACTTAACATATGCATCCACTGATGCTGATGATAACATTCAGGTGAGGAGGCTGCATGGTGGTGGTGGTGGTGGTGGTGGTGGTGGTGGTGGTGGGGGGGGGAGGAATTGTTGGGTGAGCAGGGGGTTAGGGTTCAGAGTTTAGGGTTCTTGTGTCTTCAAGTGTTTCGGGGGACGCTGTTTAACTGGTGTGGGGTGGCAGACCTTGCGTAAGCAACCACTGATGCTGATGATTACATTCAGGTGAGCAGGGATTTAGGGTTTAGGGTTTATGTTCTGGGGGTAGTGTGTCTGCAGATGTTTCGGGGGTTAGGGTTATTGTGTCTGAAGCTGTTTTGGGGGAAGCTGTTTAACCGGTGTGGGGTGGCAGACCTCGTGTATGCATCCACTGATGCTGAAGATAACATTCAGGTGAGCAGGGGTTTAGGGTTCAGGGTTTATTTTCTGGGGGTAGTGTGTCTGCAGATGTTTCGGGGTTTAAGGTTATTGTGTCTGAAGCTGTTTTGGGGGACACTGTTTAACCGGTGTGGGGTGGCAGACCTTGCGTATGCATCCACTGATGCTGAAGATAACATTCAGGTGAGGAGGGGGTTAGGATTCAGGGTTTAGGGTTCAGGGTTTAGGGTTATTGTGTCTGCTTCTGTTTCGGGGGAAGCTGTTTGAGCGGTGTGGGGTGGCAGACCTTGCGTATGCATCCACTGATGCTGATGATAACAATCAGGTGAGGAGGGGTTTAGGGTCCAGGGTTCAGGGTTTAGGGTTTGTTTGTCTGCAGCTGTTTCGGGGGAAGCTGTTTCCGTGTGGGGTGGCAGACTTAACGTATGCATCCACTGATGCTGATGATACCATTCAGGTGAGATGGCCCTATGAAGGGTGGGGTGGGTGGGGAGGGCGGATTTGTTGGGTGAGCAGGGGTTGAGGGTTGAGGGTTTGTGTGTCTGAATGTGTTTTGGGGGAAGCTGTTTGACCGGTGTGGGGTGGCAGGCTTAACGTATGCATCCACTTATTGGGGTGGGTGGGGAGGGCGGATTTGTTGGGTGAGTGGGTGGGTGAAAGGGTAAGTGGGACATTCTCACTCTTTTATACCTCTCTATGTTTTTCACTCAGTGCCTGCAGCTGTTTCAGGCTCCACCAGAGCCCCACTCCCCCCCCCCTACCCCCCCCCCCCCCCCCCCCCACCCACACAACCCCTCAAATCCCTCCCCACCCCCCTCTTCTCTGCTGGTGCAGAACGTCTCATACCTTGTCCTTGAATCTGATGCCGATGCCGTATGTGCTGGGCCCCGCCCCCTCTTCTCCCCCCCCCCCCCCCCCCCCCCCCTTTCCCCCAACACACATGCACACACACACATCATCCCCCCGCCCCCTCCTTCTCCACCTGGAACAACCAATCCTCTCCTGACCCCCCCCCCCTCCTTCTCCTCTCCACCTGGAACAACCATCCCCCCTGACCCCCCCCCCCCCCCCCCCCCCTCCTCCTCTCTCTGCTGGTGCAGAACGTCTCCTACCTTGTCCTTGAATCCGATGCCGATGAAGTACGTGCCGCCCCGCTCCCTCCTCCACCACATGGAACCACCAGCCCCCCCCCACCCACACAACCCACAGACACCCACACCCCACCACACACACCCACACGCACACACACAAATACACACACACATTCCCCCCCCCCCCCCCCTCCCCCTCTGCTGGTGCAGAACGTCTCCTATCTTGTCCCTCGAATCCGTTGCCGCTGACGTATGTGCCGGCCCCGCCCCCCCTCCTCACCACATTTACCCACCAGCCCCCCCCCACCCCCCACCCCCCCAAACCCCCACCCCACCCCACCCCCCCCCAACCCCCCCACACAATACACACACTCCCCACACAATAACAACACACATGCCACACTCCACACCATCCTCCCTCCCCCCCCACCCCACCCCCTGGCAGGAATGGGCAGAAACGTCTCTTCCTTAACCACAAATCCGATTCATGTGGCCTACGACGTAATGTGGCCCCCCCCCCCCCCCCCCCCCCCCCCCCCCCCCCCCCCCCCCCCCCCCCCCCCCCCCCCCTCCCTAACAGACCGCACACACCACGTGCACACACACAACAGCCTCCCCCTCCCCCCACCCCTCCAACCCCCCCTCCCCCTCCTTTCTGGTTGCAGAACTTCCCCTACCTTGTTACTCGAATCCAAATGCCGACGAACCGTATGTGCCGCCCCGCCCCCCCGTCTTCCAACCACCTGGAACCCAACCAAGTCCCCACCAACACAACCCACACCCACTCCCACACACATAACACACACAATGCACACGCACACAAATCCTCCCCCCCCCCCCCCCCCCCCCCCCTCCCCCTCTGCTGGTGCAGAACATCTCCTACCTTGTACTCGAATCCGATGCCGACGACGTATGTGCCGGCCCCTCCCTCTCCTCCACCACCTGGACCAACCAGTCCGGCCTCCCCGTCGCCTCCTCCTCCTCCACCCCTCAAGGCCACGTGTGTCATTCGGAGCCCGGCACCAGTGATGCCTATTTTGGCTCCTACTGCACCCCCTACCAGAACCCCGAGGTCTACCGGGACTTTGATAACATCTTATACAGCTGGCTTGCAATCTTCCAACATATCGCCCCCGAGGACTGGAGCATGATCATGCACAACACTCAGGATGGTGAGTGAGTGGTTTGTGTATGTATGTATTTATGCATGTACGTATTTATGTGTTTATGTGTGTATTTATTGTGTTTACTTGTATATAGATGTATGTATGTATGTATGTATGTATGTATGTATGTATGTATGTATGTATGTATGCTTGTTTGTATTTATTCATGTATGCTTGCAATCTTACAACATATCGCTCCCGAGGACTGGAGTATGATTATGCACAACACCCAGGATGGTGAGTGTGCGTATGTGTTTATGTGCGTGTGTGTTTATGTATGTATGCTTGCAATCTCCCAACATATCCCCCCCGAGGATTGGAGTACTCTCACTCTCACTCTCACTCTCACTCTCACTCTCACTCTCACTCTGATGTAGGTGTGAGCTGGTGGACGTGGCCCCTCCACATATTCATGATGATTCTAGGAGCTTTTTTGATTCTCAACCTTGCTCTGGCAGTACTGTTTCTGTACTTCAGCAAGGGCCTGGAATTTGAGAAGCAGCGTGTGGAGGAGGAAAACAGTCGAGTGTTCTCAGAAGGTGTGGGGGACAGGGTAGTAGGGTGGATAGTCTGGGGGAAACAGTCGCATGTTCTCAAAAGGTGTGGGGTCAGGGTAGTAGGGTGGATAGTGTGGGGTGGGGGCTCGGGTAGGGTTAGTAGGGTGGATAGTGTGGGGAAAACAGTCGCATGTTCTCTGAAGGTGTGGGTATAGTAGGGGGGATAGTGTGGGGTGGGGGTAAGGGTAGGGGGGATGGATAGTGAGGGGTGAGGGTGGGGTTAGGAGGGTGGGATGGGTGGATGGTGTGGACCTTTATTTCCCCCCCCCCCCCCCCCCCACGTCCTCCTTGTTGCAGTAGATACAGACAGCACCAGTGAGACTAGTGTGAAGACATCCAGCAGTGTTGACAAGTCCCCCACCAACCCCCCATCCCTCCCATCCCCCCAACCAATAAATCCCCTCTCCCCCCCCCCCCCCCCCCTCCCCCCCCTCTCCCCACCCAGGCCCTTCCACCCAGCCCCCCACCAACCCCACCAACCCCACCAACCCACCAACCCACCAACCCACTCCCCTCCTGCTTTGTGCACTTGGTACAGACAGCAACAGTGGGGGCAGTGTGGATGCATCCAGCAAAGAGGGCAGCCCCCCCCCCCCCCCCCCCCCACCCCCCACCCACACACACATACACACACACCACCTCCCCCCCCCCCCCCCCCCCCCCCCCACACACACACCACCACCTTCCTTGTTGCACTTGGTACAGACAGCAACCACCACCACCACCACCTAACCCACCACCACCACCTCCTTCCTTGTTGCAGTTGGTACAGACAGCAACAGTGGGGGCAGTGTGGATGCATCCAGCAAAGGGGGGCAAGCCCCCCCACCCACCCCCTTCCCCCACCATTCTTCCCCCACACACACACATGCACACACACACCACCAACCCCAGCACCCCCCCCCCCCACACACACACACATACCCCCCCCACCCCCCACCCACCCCACCACCACCTTCCTTGTTGCAGTTGGTACAGACAGCAACAGTGGGGGCAGTGTGACGCATCCAGCATATGGGCAAGCCCCCCCCCCCCCCCCCCCCCCCCCCCCCCCCTCCCAACCCGTTCCCCCCCAGCCCTCCACCCCAGCCCTCCACCCACCCACCAACCCCCCACCCTCCTTGTTGCAGTTGGTACAGACAGCAACAGTGGGGGCAGTGTGGGACGCATCCAGCAAAGCTCCCCCCCCCCCCCCCCCCCCCCCTTCCCACCCAGCCCTTCCCACCCACCAACCCCACACCCTCCTTATTGCAGTTGGCACAGACAGCAATCAGTGGGGGGCAGTGTGGACGCATCCAGCAAAGGGGGCAAGACAACCAAGGGGGCCTTGCCCAGAAAGGAGTCGCAGTTGAAGCTGCTCGCCGATTACGACGAGGACTATGTGGACCCGTATTTCCACGAGGCTCCTAAATCAGGTGATGAGAGTGTGTGTCTGTTGGTGTGTGTGTTGGTGTGTGTTAGTGTGTGTGTGTGTTTGTTTGATCGCTGATTACGACGAGGACGATGTGGACCGGTATTTCCACGAGGCTCCTAAATCAGGTGATGAGTGTGTGTGTGTTGGTGTGTGTTAGTGTAGTTGTGGGTGTGTGTTGGTGTATGTTAGTGTGTGCGTGTTGGTGAGTGTGTTGGTGTGATTTCTGTCTAGACAAGGGCAGTGTGGACCCGTATTTCTACGAAGCTCCTAGATCAGGTGATGCGTGGGTGTGTGTTAGTGTGTGCGTGGGTGTGTGTAAGTGTGGGTGTAGGTGTGTGTTAGTGTGGGTGTTAGTGTTGGAGTGGGTGTGGGTGTGTGTTGGTGTGATCGCTGACTAGACGAGGACGATGTGGACCCGTATTTCCGCAAGGCTCCTATATCCGGTGATGAGTGTGTGTTGGTGTGTGTGTGTGTTGGTGTGATTGCTGACCAAATGAGGACGATGTGGAATGTATTTTCACAAGGCTCCTAAATCAGGTGATGCGTGTGTGTGTGTTGGTGTGGGTGTGTTGGTGTGGGTGTGAGTGTGTTGGTGTGGGTGTGGGTGTGGGTGTGTGAGTGTTGGTGTGGGTGTGTGTTGGTGTGGGTGTGGGAGTGTGAGTGTGTTGGTGTGGGTGTGGGTGTGTGAGTGTTGGTGTGTGCGTGTGTTGGTGTGGGTGTGAGTGTGTTTGGTGGGTGTGGTCGGTGTGGGTGTGGGTGTGTGAGTGTGTTTGTGTGGGTGTGGGTGTGGTGATGTTGGGGGGGGTGTGTGTTGGTGTGGGTGTGTGAGTGTAGTTGGGGGTGGGGTGTGGGTGTGTGAGGTGGTTTGGTGTGGGTGTGGGTGGGGTGCGTGTTGGGTGGTGGGTGGTGGGGTGTGTGAGTGTAGTTGGTGTGGGTGTGTGCGTGTGTTGGGTGGTGGGTAGGGTTTGGTGTGGGTGTGGGTTGGTGCCGTGTTTGGTGTGAGTGGTGTTGGTGTGGGTGGGGGTGTGTGCGTGTGTTGGTGTGGGGTGTGTGCGTGTGGTGGTGTGAGAGTGTGTGAGTGTTGGTGTGTGTTGTGTTTGTGGTGTGTGTGTGTGCGTGTATTTGGGTGTGGGTGTGTGGTGTGTTGCGTGGGTTCTGTGGGTGTGTATGGTGTCGTGTGCGTGTGTGGTGTGGGGTGGGTTGTATGCGTGTTTGGTGTGGGTGTGGGGTGTGGTGCGTGTGTTGGTGTGGGTTGTGGGTGGTCCGTTAGGTTTGGTGGTGGGTAGGGTGTGTAGCGTGATTGGATGTGGGTGTAGAGGTGTGGTGCAGTGGGTTGGATAGTGGTGTGTGTTGGGGTTGGGTGTGGGTGTGTTGGTGGGGGTGTGGGTGTTGTTTGGTGTGGGTAGGGGATGCAGTAGTTATGTGTGGGTGTGGGGTGTGTACAGTGTGTTTGGATGGGGGGTGGGTGGATGGTGCGTGTTGAGTGTGTGTTGGATGTTGGGTGTGAGCGTGTGTGGGATGTGGGTGTGGGGTGATGTGCGTGTTGGTGTGTGTGTGTTGGTGTGGAGGTGGGGTGTGGGGTGTGCGATGTGGGTTGGTGATTGGATGTGGGGTGGTGCGCGGATTGAGTGCTGGGGTGTCACTGTTGTGGGTGTGGTGATGTGCGATGTTGGTGTGGGTGTTGGGTTGGAGGTAGTATGGTGTGTGCGTGGGTGGGTGTGTAGCGTGTATAGGTGTGTGTGTGTTGGTTGTGGGGGTGTGGGTGTGTGCGATGTGTTGGTGACTGGGGTGTGGGTGTGTGCGTGTTGGTGTGGGTGTGTGTGGTGTGCTCGCTGCCCCGCCCGCGCCGCGTCTTCGTTTGTATTTGCTCTCTCTGTCTATTGCCGTCTGTTCTCATTGTATTGTCTGTCTTCTTCCGCTCTTTGTTTCGCCTTCCTGCCGGCCCCCGCCCCATGCCCCCCCCCCGGGTCCCCGATAGTGAGCCCTGGCCCGTTTCTGGGCTTTTCTCTTTTTCGCTCCGTTCTTTCTGTCCCCCATTCCTCTCTGTCTTTCTCCTTCCCGCACGGCCCAATGCCCCGTCCTCCCCCCCCCGGGCGGGGTTGTCCAACCGAAGCGTGGGTGGGCGAGGTTATGGATTATGGTTTTAATCTCACTGTGGCTGCAAATGTCTTCTTTCGGTATGTTGATCTTACTGTAGGTATGTCGGTATGTCTGTTACGGTCGTCATGTAGGTAGTCTGTATGTTATGGATGTCTGTCATTGTCTGATCTGTCTGTATGTACTGATCTGTTACTGTATGTCTGTCTGCGGTCTGTATGTAATGGTAAGGTAGGTTGTTACGGTATGTATGTATGTATGTATGTATGTCCGTCTGTCTGTATGCGGTATGGCAAATGTATGTCTGTATGTCTGTATGTCGTATGTATGTATTGGTAGCTGTATGTCTGTCTGTAGGTAAGGTATTTGTATGTATGTATGTCTGTAGGTATGTCTTCTGTCTGTTAGGTCTGTCCTGGATGCTCGGTTGGTAGTCTGTCCTGTATGTCTGTCTGTATGTCTGTATGTATGGATGGTAGGTTCTTTCGGTCCTCGTCTCTCTCTTCTTTCTGTCCCTTTACTGTATCCTGAATGTAGGCGCCGTAGCTTCCACCCCACGGGTCCACCGCAGCATCGCTTGGGCCGCGGTATGGGCTTTATTTCTGTCTTTCCTTATTTCTTTCCTTCTTTCCTTCTTACCTTCGTGATTAGCTTACATTAGTTTGTTTAATTCGTTTATTTGTTTATTTATTTATCTGAATGTTCTGTATGTCTTATTCTTTTATTTATTTATCCTGAATGTAGGCGCCGTAGCTTCCACCCCACGGGTCAAACGCAAACGTGGCTTGGCCGAGGTATGGGAGACCATTCGAGACGTGTGCTATCTCACCGCAAGACACAAGTTCTTCCTCTACACCACCACCGCGGTCATCCTGACCAACACCGTCGTGCTGGCACTGGTCTGGTTTGGTGAACCTGAGGGGGTCACCAAGGCTACGTTGTACTCCAACTATGCGTTCACAATATTCTTCCTGCTGGAGACCGCCATTAAGCTGGTAAGAGTGTGTGCTGGCACGTATCTGGTTTTCCAGATTGGGGTTTAGGGTTTAGGTTTTTAGGCTTTTTGGTAATAGTTTTAATTGAGTATTTGTCACTTGTCTGGTTTCAGAGCGTAAAGGGGTGACCAGAGCTATGTTGTACTCAAACTATGCCTTCACAATATTCGTCTTTCTGGAGACCACAATTAAGTTGGTAAGTTAAAATAACTTTTTTTTGTCACTGGTCTGGTTTGGTGAACCTGATGGGGTCACCAAGGCTACCTTGTACTCCAACTACACCTTCACAATATTCTTCCTGCTGGAGAGTGCAATTAAGCTGGTGAGATTTTTTCCTTTCTTTTGTCTATGTGTGTGCTGGCACTTCCCAGCTTGGGGGTTAGGGTTTAGTTTTTTTCGGTTTGTAGTAGTTGTATTTTTTCCAGTATTTGTCACTGGTCTGGTTTCTGAGCTTACCAGAGCCACGTTGTACTCCAAAAACGTGTTCACACACGCGGTATAGATGGTATCTCCAAATACGTCTTCTCCCCCCCCCCCTCCCCCCCATTTTCACACTCTTATACCTGCTGGAGACCACAATTAAGCTGGTAAGTTGTTTTCTTCTTCTGTTCCCACCCCTCCCCTCCCACCGCAGACTGGTCTCGGCTTCAAGGCTTACTTTGTGGTCAACCAGGGTACTACTAAGCGCGCGCGGCGGCACGGTGCCGCGCTGCCTTTTTGAGCCCCTCTGCACGTTTCACGCAGTTTTTTCAACCCCCTGTGGGCGCAGCGCGCAGTTTTTGCGTTTTTTGCACTATAAAAGCACTGACCAATTTGAAGATTGTGCGCTGTAAGCGCTGACCAATTTGGCAAGAAGTAGGACCCTGTGGTCAGCCTGAACCAATTCGAATTGCTCATCACCATGATTAGCATCATGAACATCGCTATTTCACCCATGCTTCGCCCCACCCCACCCCCTTCCTACCCCACCCCACCCCACCCCACCCCACCCCACCCCACCCCACCCCACCCCACCCCTTCCTACCCCACCCCACCCCTCCCCTCCCACCACAGACTGGCCTCGGCTTCAAGGCTTACTTCGTTGACAACATGAACCAATTCGACTTTCTCATTACCTTGATCAGCGTCATCGACATGGCCATCTCCTTGTCTCCGATGGACAGCTCAGACACGCAAGCGATGTCGGTGCTGAGGGCTTTCAGACTGCTTCGTGTCTTTCGTCTTGCTCGCACGTGGAAGAGTCTGAACCATGTCATCAGGATCATGTATTTGGTCTATCAAGGAGGTAGACAATATATATATTAAAAAAAAAAAAAAAAAAAAAAAATATATATATATATATATATATATTATATATATATATATATATATATATATATATAGTATATATATATATATATATATATAATATATATATAGATATATATAAATATATATTAATATATATAAATATATATAATATATATAATATAAATAATATAATATCATAGAATATAAATATAAATGCATAATCTATATATAAATAATAGAATATAATATATATACATATAACATACAATACAATACAATATAATACAATACAATACAATAAATACAAACCAATACACTACAATACAATACAATATAATATAACTGTAATATAAATAATAATATAATATAATAATAATATAAATAATATATATACTATCAATATATATATATATATAATATATATAATATGTATCTATATTATAATATATATATCTATATACTATATATATCTATATATATATCATATATACTAGTACGGTAGCCCGTGTGGCCGGTGGCCACACAGACACACATCACCCCCACCCCAATCATGATAGGGTGCCCGTGGGGCTGGGTTACAGAATGGGCTACACATGTGTCCTCACCTCCACCCCTCTCATAAACACAGTCATCATGTTTACCCCACTTCAAATGCTGACGCATCTGCCCCCCCACACACCCCACCCCACCCCACCCCACCCCACACCCCACACACACGCAGTCCCCACTCTGCCCAAACCTCGACCCAGGCCCAATCTCAAGTTTGCCTCACTCCTTTACCCGCCAAGACACACACGTACTTCCCTGCTTCTCCGTTCCCATTCATCTGATCTTCTCTCGGCCACTTAAGCAGATGGGTTTAACAGAAGCGATTATGATGTTTCCAGCTGAGTTCGAAATCGCGCAGACGTTTGGACGTTTCATCAGACGATGCGGAAATGCGAAGACTTTTGGAAATTGCAAACGAACGTCTGCCCAGTTTCAGACTCAGCTTGAAACATCGGAATTGCGCGAGAGCAAAGCTGCTTACCTGTAGCTTCCTCTTCGTGCATAGATGCCTGGTTGGGCGTGCAAGCTGTTTCCCGAAAGGGCCTTCGTTCGGTAAACTCTGTCACGCACTCGCTACAGCTCAGCACGAAAATAAACTTATCGTTGCAGGGTTGCAGGGAGTGGTGTGGGGTGGGGGGGAAGATCTTGCAGAGGTATTGCACGCGGTGCAAGGAGCACGCAGCAAGAAGGAAGTCGGGAGTCGAAAGAACGTCACAGGGTTGCAGGGACTTGGATCGTGCAGAGATACCATGAGCCGTGCGAGTGTCTTAGCTCGCAGCAAGATGAATGTATCAATAGAGCCTGCAGAAAGGCTGGAGAATGCTAAGGCATGGCAGCTCGTTCCCTTCTCCTTGCGAGATTATGAGCATGACGTAGCTCCTCTGGCTGGGCAGCTCGTTCCCTACTCCTTGCGAGATTATGAGCATGGCGTAGGTCCCCTGGCTGGGCAGCATAGTCTTCACGCCTGGCTTGGTTAGTAGCTTCGCGTTCCTCTTCAGGCAAGGCAGCACGTTCCTGACGCCTTGCGAGATTATCAGCATGACGTAGCTCCTCGGATCGGGCAGCGCGGGCATCACGTCGACGCTTGTTGGCTATGTCCCTGTCTTCCTTGCTTAGGCAAGCTCGCTTTGATCGCTGGCTGGCGGTGTTGCGGACCCTCCTGTCCATTAGGACCGTTGGCATGCATCATGGTTGCTTGCTCCGTGAAGA